>OZ017738.1:330523064-330730564 GCA_963969285.1 Odontomyia ornata | reverse complement strand
TGAATGCATCAAAACTTCCCGGCCAAGCTATGTCAATTTTTGCCGGGTCATCAAGGATGTGTGTGGTCTGTCATTTTCATGATGAAAGACAACGCCCTTTCTATTGATCAATTCTGGCCGGTTTTTTTGAATCGTTTGTTGCAATCTGGTTAATTGCTGACATCACAAAGCCCAATTGAATATTTGGCCAGGTTGTAGCACCTCATAATAAACAGTTCCCTTCCAATCCCACCAAACACACAGCCTAACCTTATTTGGTGTCAATCCTGGCTTTAAAGCCGTTTGTGATGCTTCACCTTTTTTTAACCATGATCTTTTTCGAATGATATTCTCGTATCTTACCCAATTTTCATCGCCAAAAATGATTTGCTTCAAAAATGGCTCGATTTCGTTGCGTTTTATTAACATTTTGCAAATGGAAATTCGGTCGATCAAATTTTTTTGTGTTGATTCATGCGGCACCCAAAATCCGAGCTTCTTTTTGTATCCAACCTAACGCAAATGGTTCAAAACTGTTTAATGATGGATATTCAGTTCCTTAGCAATGTCATGGCTGCTTATGTGTCGGTCTTCTTCAATTTTTTGTAAGATTTCATTGAGTTTTTCGGTGATTGGTCGACCCGAGCGAGGTGCATTTTTGACATCAAAATTTCCAGAACGAAAGCGAACGAAATATCTCTTGGCTGTGGCTTTTGATGAAGTATCTTGACCGTAGACACCACAAATTTTTTCACGAGCCTGCGATGCATTCTCACCTTGATCGTAGTGATATTGTAAAATATAACGATGTTTTTTAGAAATTCCACTCATTTTTAAATGAATACAACTTTTGACACGAATGACGAAATAAAAAACTGTCCATACGAAAATTGTGACTGGAATGTCACCTTTCATTTTGACTCAATCTGATTAGTATTGCCCGATATATAACAACGAACACCATCTAGTGAGTAAAATGGCTAAATACTTTTTAGACTATCCAATATATATGTATAAATATATATATATATACATATATATATATATATATATCTATATATATCTATATATATATATATATATATATATATATATATATATATATATATATATATATATATATATATATATATATATATATATATATATATATGTGCATTTTACCTTGTTTAGCACTTGCAAACCACCTTTTATTTGTTCTTTTCATTAAAACTCTATGCTTCAGTATCGACTAATTGAATTGAGACTGAAGAAAGGAGAAACTTACTCCCGAAATATGCATCTGCTGAAAAAATAAACCTCTGTATTTAAATAGAAAATCGACTAATCAAGGATAGATAATATATATTTTACCCCGACGTCTTCAAATACTTATATACCTTTCTCTTCGTTAACCGATCGAAGCAGTATCGAATCAGGCAATTCAGAGAGAACTCTGTTTTTCCAAATAGAGATCACCATGCTGTTTGTTCAACCGTTTGGACGCTATACCTGTATGACATCTTCTATTCCTGTGCAAAATTTGCAATTAGCTGACCGTAACATCTCAATCATGTTGAATCGGGTTGAAAATGTCCATGCCCACAAAAAGCTGGGTCTCACGATGCATTTGGTTGGGCCGCAGCCTCTAATATGAGATGAAGTGCGTGACCCATCTCTCCTTCGTACCGATTACCTAGGATTGTTGTCAATCATTGAGCGAGTATTTTCTTTTATTTCCCCGTATTTTACCACACCCTCTAGTAAGAAGTACGATGGTGTCACCTTTGAACTAGTACTACCGAATCAAACATTGCCCATATGCAATCCACAATGTTCTTCATCTCTGTACTAATGCCAGGCGTTTTCAGTTCAGCATCTTACTCAGAGTGGTATGTCATCATTCTGATCCATACCTACAATAACACAGATCCTATGGTACGGGTATTCATCAAAAGTCGCCTTATTGATAAGGTGGATCCCGCTACGCAGGCAAATAGTTAAATTTGATGTACTCAGGAAAACTTTGCTCTGACCTGCTCAGAAAAACTCAGCTTCAAGTGTATAAAGCCAAGTACTTTGAGGCATGATTACCCTGTCCCTGAAAATAACCGCCTTTTCTTTTTGGATTCTCTTCATTCAGAATGACCACATTTGTGTTTCTCTATTGAAGGTTGAAGCCGTGAACAGTTATCCAGGCCTTCACTCAACACATTAGCGTACCTAGCCCAAGTTGCACTTGTTCAACTTTGCTTCCAGAAAAGCATAGCAACATTATCCGCTTAGCCAATCAATTGCGACTCATTCGGCAGCTCAAGTTTTAATAGCCTATCGAAAGAGATGTGACTTCCATCCTTTGCCGACCTTGATTTGTATTTTAGAGGAGATACCGCTTCCTTAAGAATCCTTATCAGATATAAGAAACTTAAAAAAATTTCCCAATATTTTCAGAATGTCTACATATCTAGCGGAGCTGAAAGCATCCTTAACAACTAGGGTCGCTAACAAAGGCTCTCATCTGATGACACGGCTTTGTACCTCTATACGCTGGACACTTAAGGCGCAGCCCCGACTGAATGAATTTTCCGGATTCTGCACAAAGCACTTTGGCTGCACACACTGCAAACCATCGACTCAATCATGCACACACAATCTGCTCGATTCTGCCTGCATATTGTGTAAGATGCTTTACAGACGATGGATGGGCTATTCAATTGCTAGTGGAAAATGCATGAATTTTATAACAGGAGAAATGTTTTGCTAGTTTTGATTAGTTTTTTCTAATCGGAGGATAGATCGAAAAGTTGAAGTTTTAATTTGTAATTTTATTAGCTACTGCTTTGAACAAAAATTGGTGATTTAGATTCTGTTCAATTATTTATGATTATTAATTGCATATGTGCTAGAATAAAGTCATCAATAGTTCTTGAAATTGAAATCAAAGAATTTTTAACGTGAAAATTTGAATTTTTAACATGAAAAGTTTGAAATTCTTACTTCAAATCAGCGAAGAACTAATACATTCTTTTCCACACCACCATGGCGGTAGAATGCACGGCGCGTTTTTTTTTCATGGTTTCCCCTAGAGGCCTAATCCATGTGAAAGGCAGTTCACGTTGAATACATTTTTAAAAAAGAGTAATTCCCTTGAAGTTCACTTGTCTTTGATTTAACCGCAGGATTATAAAATCAGATTTTTATATTTTTCATTGTTTCTAAAACTTGTCAAGTAACTAAAAAATGTATGAGAGTTCCATTTGCGCAAAATTAGCGATTGACTTGATATGATTTGTGGTAAGTACACAAGCTGAAACAAAAATAATAGAAGGTAGTTCAACTTTCAGCGTTAACTGCCTTAGTGGCTGTGGAATTCCTGATTGGCATATTCCTCGCATATCTTGGATCGATGATCTCAGGCAAAAGACAGTTAATGTAAAAAAACTTCAATTTTGCTACCATTACAGTACGCCAGAAACAATCGTCCTTACTAATCACCACAGTAGTTAATTTTTCTGCCTCACCATACCATACAGCTAACAAACATTGATTTTTCTGTGCGATATGTAATTGCCCTTGAACCTGAAAGTACCAATCATGATTCTTATTAATGGTGATAGTCCCAGCTGAATCCTTTTTGAAAAATGGAAGTTTTTTAAGAGCCATTGCCTGATCAAACCCCAATTTATAGGCGCTATAAGGACATTTTATTTCAACAAGCATATCTTTGGCTTCTATTAAACCATCAGGTGAAGCTCCCAGAAATGGTATTTCTTCATCTAAGAAAAGGCCACTAGGTTTTATTGTAACGTTTTCTTGTTGCTCAAGCTGTTTGAGAGCTACTTTCTCATTTTCTTTCCCATGTTTGACTGCGCGTACGTGCTGTATGTTATTTTTGTAAAGTAATTGTTTAACAAGATTGGCGCTGCTAGTGGAACTTCTCTGTTTTGCAATTCTCCCAAAATTTGATGCTGTTAGTAGGTTTCTTCGGAGTTCAAGCCATTCACTGCTTTCACTTTGCAGTATAGTTTCCTTCCAAATTGTAAGCCTTTCCTCCTTAGACCTCCTTAGGTTAAGGAGAAAAATTTCTTTGGCCGTTTCTAGCTCTTCGTTGGTCATATCTGGTTTTTCATATGTATCCCCATAGTTTTTTTCTTCTTGGTTGGCAGGAAATAGTTTTCTCTTCTTCAGTGAGTGCCTTTTCTCCAGCTTTTTTTGTCTTTTTCGCTCAAACCTTTTAATGACAACCGATGGGCTTTTACCCGTGAGCGATTTCTCCAATGAGCTCAGCAGTTTTGATGAATTGAATTTAATAGCTGCCGCTCTACATCTTATTTCGTATTGGTTTCTTTGACAAAAGTTTATTCTTTTTCCACCAACAATCTTAGCAATGACACTATGGTACCGCTCAACAACATTACTGTCCACGTCTTGTATAAGCGATCGTGAGTGGCCTGCCAAACTTGTAAAAATCAATATGACTTTTTGCCAAAAACTACTACAAAAAATATCTACAAAAGATACATTTTCTTCCTTTTGCTCTGTACAAAAGTAGTATTGGCATTTAGTATGACTTCCAAATGCATGGAATGGTGCAATTAAAATTGCATCATGCAAATTATTTATGGCATCGTTATTAGCAACACCGAGAAACGCTTTATGCTCTGCTATTGCCTTTGTCACCACTCGTCTCATTGCTAAGATTCTTTTCTGGGTGATTAGTTTGCGATATTTTATAGGGTACTTGGTATCTGTTTTGAGTGCCTGCATTTTATTACATAAATTTCGGAGAAGATGATTTCGGCATTCAATTTTCTCTATAGTGTGATTTGCATATGGCCTTCTTTCTAGTAACTTAGAATAGGTGTTGGAGTCACCATCCGAAATTATACGGCCATATATCAAATTATGCATTTCTAGAGATTTCGAAAACCCTTCTAGAATGATGTCGGATTCCATTCCTGATGAGGGACCTAAAACAAAATGTTGACATTCCTCATATACTCATACAATTCGCAAAACATATAAAATTCAATTTCTTTACATAAGCTTTTTTAAAGGACTGACCCGCTTGGAAAATTAACTGTTTTTATTAACTTCTAGTTCTATTAACGATCACGTTTTTCTGACACTGCTTTTTTCCCATAACTTTTATCGTTAAATAAATGTCTGTATAATTTTCGCAAAGCATTTGAACCAATCCACTTAAAGACTCACTAGCAATTGTTTATATGAGTTCTAAAAATAACTCCGATGATGATGATTGGTATCGAAAACTGATCAATATTTTGTGTTTATGTTACAAATTACTGAAAATACCTTAAAAATTAAATAACTGATCAGATCGATAAAATTTCCGAGTGTTACCGAAAGTATGTTAAACTAAGGCAAACATTTTGAAACTCTGTACACTTAAGCAAAAACTGTGGCAAGAAAGTATTCGATTACTATTTGATTGACGATATGCGTGAGAAAGTAAAAAATAACGTTTTAAACGGATAAAACGATATGAAAATTCAGCTATGATTTCGTCCAAGAGAGACATTTACTTCCAAATATTATACCTTACTCCTTATCTTTACTCTACTGAATAATATTTTAATTTTGTAAAGAGCAACTCAAGCCTGGCCAAATATCTTATGCTGGCATACGTGTTAGTCCTCTTTAAAAAAATTCATTAAGAAAGTGAGATTTTCGGTAATAACAATGGATGTAAAGCTATCACGAATTTATATATACCTTCAAAGTTTTTGTAGCACTTGTGTTCACTGACTGGCTTGCTATCTCGCTCAGCTAAAGTACAAATGCAGCAGTACTTGTTTCTCACCGACATGAATAAAATTTTTTGGCTCCTTCTACCAATTATAGTCGCCGCTCCTGACAGTGAGGAGTAATTTTTCCTGTATGACCTTTTAGCCCAGCAACCATCTGCGATCACATCTATTATAGGGATGCCTTCACTATTTACTTGACCTTCTTCTATGGCTGCGCATCTTTCTTCTTCTGCAGCCTCACTCATACTTTTTAACAAGTCCTTTCCCCAGGTATCCTCAAAAATTTTAACATTGTCGTTGAAAATTTTTTCGGATAGTGAAGGCAAATTGAAACTTGTATGCAGCTCTTGAAGCTGCGAAAGACCACATCCTGTGCTCATCGCTCCGGCGACCGCACACATGTTCAAATTCATATCATTGGTCTCATCAGCAGTAACAAAAAATGACAGATTACACATTTTGCAAAATAGTTTGAAAGATGAATTCATGCCATTGCGTTTTTCATTTGCAATTACTATATTTGCTAGCCCACATTGCATAGGGCCATGAGATGCGATCTCTTGAAGTTGCTCAAAAAAGTGATCAACGTTGACTATTCGACGACCAATTTTCATACCGTCAGTACATTTTTCATTGATATCAGTCCTATGCAAAGTAAAAATGTTAATTGTTGCTGCCTAATTAAAGTGGTCACTGTGTATGCACAGGCCTGTCCAACACTTTCTTCGTGTAACCAATGTGAACCGCCACGTCATTATCTTTGGCCTTTCATTTGTTTTTAAGCAATAATTATTTTAACTTCTTCCTTTGTTGTTCACCAAAAATATTTACTTTGCAAAGCTACCGTCAAATGGCCTTTGTAAAGTTTTATCCAGACAAAGGACCTTGATAAATTAATTCAAAATAACAAGATGGATTTCAAAATGGAGGAAAGAGTGTAATAGAATGCTATTTCTTCTTAGAAGGACCACATTCTATAAATAGGCGCCACGAAATATTCGGGTTGATCAGACCTGTACTAAAGCTGCCGAGAATTAGGTTTGAGAACTAGAAGAAATTATTTCAGTACTTACTCTATTAATAAGGTTTCTTCAGCTTCCTGCACAACCATCTCTTCATTTTTATCCATGGCAGCATTCGATGCGCCAGGAGACATAGTATTTGTGGCAGCTGTGAAATATGTGCTTTCCATTGGTCTAAAATACGTAAGGATGTGATTTCTAGTAAAGATTGAATTACTTAAAGAGAAATCTGTCTTGACATTGCATCTAAAACACAGTTTATTTTGCCAAATTTCTGTGATTGGAGGCAGCAGTCTCCCAAAAGAATTAAGAGAATGATATGCATATGAAAATCGTCCCATTCAATTGAAAACCAATATCTGGCATAATTTATTAAAATATCCCTTCAAATCTATAAAAAAAGGAAGCTTACCTCAAGACTTTTCCTATTTTTTTGCGCCTAATGTAAATACTACGCGAGTGGCCTTTATATTTTCGCTGATTGCCCATAATTTGAAATTCCCCAAAAACTAAAAAATTTTGAAGAAAAAATATGGTCTAAATTGATGCTGATTTTATGTTCTTGAAGTTCTTTTAAGTGAAAACAAACGAAATCACTTTAATTAACTTTATTGGAAAAAACTTTTTGGTAAAAATCGTGCAAATCTACATTACTTTGTACTTATTTGTTTTTTTTTTGTTTTTTTACTATGAGTATTTTGTCTATAAGCTCTATAAGCAACTGCTTTGAGCTATGTAACCTAACATATCCATTTTTAAGAAATCTTTCTATTCTATTTGAAACTTAACTGTAGAAAATTACGGAAAAATTAAGAAATAAACTTAAATAATTCAATAAATTTTCAAAGCAGTTGACATCCATCTGAAACATTTAATTTTTTGAATTGATTTATTGTACGAAAAACAAAGCTCCGAGCGGCTCTTATTTATACTGGAGTGTTTTTGCTCGGTTAAATTGGATGTTTGTTACCTCCAGTTACCCCCCGCGTGGGAGTTCCTTCGGCTAAGGACCTCGGACCCGGCTTGCCGTCGAAGACGGTCGTAGGTGGCGCCACTCGCTTATCCCCTGGTCCTAGAAAAGCCGCCAAGCGAGAACGCGGCCGCCGAACACCCCTCACACAACCCAGACTAACGCTCTTAAGCGCTTCCCTAACGGGGCGATTATTCTCCCCGAGCAAAAGAAACTCAAAAGAAAACGGAACACTTCCGCTACAGAGACCCCTGAAAAAAAGAACCCGCAAGGAGATTTATCTTCGGACACACCCGAGCCAGGTGTATAATTAAAACGCGCGGCAAACCCGCTCTTTCTGCAACACGCACACAAAACTTTCACTATTACACTACGTGAATACGAAATGCGAAATGAAGCTCAAACAAAATATATCTTACACTCTTCCACTGTCATATATTTCACTGCTAAATGCAAATAAAGTGCTAAAAAAAATACAATGTAGTTAAAAGTACAAATTCCACTTACTCTACCTAGCGGGGGCCCCCCGTACTCTGCCTGCAATATTCCGCCGGCGCGCTTATTATCGCCTGAAGTCGCCAATCTTCCTTGGTTGTCTCGCTGATAATAATATTCCTCTCCACTTATCGCCTGAAGTCGCCAATCTTCCTTGGTTGTCTCGCTGATAATATTATTCCTCTCCACTGTGGAATTTTGAAATTTTCCCTCGTCGCAATTCCCTTTTTCGATTGATTTTTCACGCTATCCTCGCTTAGCCACGTTGTCGCCTCGAACCCGCAAGAAAAGAGAAAGACCCGTTCTTCTTTCTTGGGTTTTTCATCGGCTCGGTTTCAACCGGCGAGCCGTTAACTTCATCCTTGGGCGATTCGATGTTCAATTCCGATCCCCCAACTGGGGTGCATCGGGCAATTGAAATCTAAATTTCCCTTTTTTAGTACACTCATTCGACAGGTGTAGAATGTCAAAGTGACTGACATTCTGTCAATTTTCATGTTTATTTACATTGGATCTAAATCAGAAAATGCATCTATGAACGACATTTTGCAGAAATTCTCCGATAATGTGGATGCATTTACAAATGATGGACTCAATTCATCGTTGGCTTTAGGAGGTGAATTTTCTTCACTTGTATGTGTTTTAGTCGAGGACGCTGTAGTCATTGAGATTGTTGACAAATGTGATTCTGCGAAGCCGGCGTTACTTCGATTTTGTCGAACTTACTTCCGAATCTTTCTGCAGTGGAAGGCGATGCAACTTCGTACGTATTAACTGAATTTGGTGTAGGTTGTGAGTTTGAGGATACAATAGATGTTCCAGATAAAATAATTTCCGAGGATTTATTTGCCCTTAGATACCGGGATCGTGATGATTCAGGCGGGGGCAAAAGTTGATAGATCGTGAAAGAGTCGCCGAACGGGTCTTCACTAGTTACTATTTTTGTGGTGGTAGAAGGTTCATTCGGTGTGATTCGCTCCATTTGAGTAATTCCTCGTTGGCTTGAACTTAGCTCTTGCTCTAAATCAACTAAATCTGCCACTGATTCTGGAGGTGCCTAAATCTAATTCCTCTTTATTCCGAGTTACATTTGTTTTTATTCGTCTTTGCCGCCTTTTTAAGATTTCCTCGTCATATTCATAATCATCATCACATGAATTCATACATCGGGAATGTCTCATATAGTAACCGTGTTTGTCGATTCTGTCTGAGGAATGCTTTTTCTGTTCAGAAATTTTCTTCATCCCAAGGGCTCAAGTCTCGTGAAGAAGAAGATTTTTGTGTACACAAAAAAAATACAATAAAGAACTGAAATGTGATTCACAACAAAAAGTAGCTTTGCTGGTGTCAAGATAACAAGAATATTAATCTTTTGTTTGCTGACTGAATGGTGGAATAATTTGAAGCGCCTAAACATTGCAGCGACGTGTTCTATCGTTATCGGTGTCTGAACTGGCTTAGCCGCAGGCAGATTGGTTTATAAATTTAGACCTGATTCTTGCAACATATAATTGATTGGAGCTACTCTGGCACTAATTTTTGAAGTATTCTGATTTGCGGTTCCAGTCCTAGAACGCAATGGATTTCTTCAATGAATACTGGAATGCGGCGATCAATTTCATCGAGCAATACATCGATTTGGATTATTCGCTGTGGCTGTGGAGATTTTTAACGCCACTAATTGTCACATTCTTGCTACCATGTGTGTTTGTCGTTCTCATTTATATTTCGTTCATCATTTTGTACGTTTACAAGGGGGATTAATAAGCGATACAATTCACGAGCCTTTGAACTACTTAATTCACAATCTTTGAGTTTTGACGCGGGCCATCCATTTTTACCGCAAAATTTCATAAGGAGAACATGACCACGAAGGAGGATTGGATCAGGAACTGGCACATCTGCGTTTTTCATTCTAACTAAATTTCGCATTTCCTTTTCCGCCCGTGTTCGAACCATTTTCCGTGGATTATGACGACAGTATCCATGACGAAATCTAAACTCTCCGGAGACATACTTGTCGCGATCTTTGAAAACCAGAATAGAAGTTTTATAAACTTTAACCGCATACTCCTCATCATTTTTGCCCGTTGCATGATACACATTCGCTTCCTTTCCAGTCGAAATACAACCATTGACCTCATTGATGAATCCCCTGTTCAGAAGCTTGAAGAGAATCATTCTTGTTCTGGGATCCATTACTTGTTCTGCCGTCGCACGATCATGTTTGTCACGCATTCGAAATCTTTCCGCTTCTTGTCGACGATCGAAATTCACTAACCGATTTGCAGCTTGATCGGACATATTCGTACGAGGATCATACTTCTCCACATTTATCCGATTTGTGTATTTCTTGAAGAGTTTATCACTTGGCTGATAGGATGTAACTTTGTTGCTAGACTTTTGTGCATTGGGATGCAAATTTCCTGAATGAGGCACAACTTGGGCAGTATTTTGTTTCTGATAGCCAGTGTAATTATCATCGTAGTCATCGTGTAAATTTGAATTGTGGTATTTATACTCTTCTTCGTCATAGTCGTCCTCATCGTCGTCAGCCGATTCATTTGAATCGTCGGCGTCTGGGTGGTTTTGAAGATATTTAAATATTTCATGTTGAATTGTGAGATGTTTGAGGGATTCATCGATTTGGAGTTGATCACTGTCATCCTCTTCAGCATCACTAAATTGCCCAGGAGCTGGGGTATACATCATTATCTTTTGTCATTCGCAATTGACGATACTAAACTGAATGAATATCGTGTTCAATATATCTGATTATCTGGACTTTTTCGACTATTTCGTTTTTTTTTTGCCTATTTTTCTTTTACTTTACATTTATATTCTAAGCTTTTAATATTTTTATTCTATCATTTTAACATTTCGTTTTTCCCTATTTTTACGTTACATCTTTACTTTAATCTTTTCACATTTCGTTTCTTTTGCCTATTTTTCTTTTACTTTACATTTATATTCTAAACTTTTAATATTTTTATTCTATCATTTTAACATTTCGTTTTTCCCTATTTTTACGTTACATCTTTACTTTAATCTTTTCACATTTCGTTTCTTTTGCCTATTTTTCTTTTACTTTACATTTATATTCTAAACTTTTAATATTTTTACTCTATTATTTTAACATTAACCTTGGCTCGGGTGGTATTTTAACAACCGCTGAGAAAGAAATAAAGAACAAGGTGCAAATCGTTCCGTGACAATTCCCCCCCTCCTTTAAGTGAATTTCCCTGAAATTCACTCAAAGTCCTGCCTTAGTCCCTATTTCGTTCCGCATCGTCCTATTTACTCACTACCTTCTTCTGGGTTCGTAGTCTACACCCCTTATTTCAGTGTTCACAATAATTCCCTGACTCTGATGTGTTTTTTTTTTTCTTCCCCTTTTAGCTATCCTACCCTCACGCCAATCTCGGGAGGGAAAAAACAGTGAGGAGAAAAACGAGAACGAATAAGACGGGGAGGAGAAATATGCAAATGCAAATGAAGTAGGTTTCGCCGAAGTCCACTTTTCTAATACCTTATCTTCTCTGCTTGGGGTTTAGTTAGCCGTTTGAGAAGAGACACGTTCAACCTTACTTGCCCCGATTCTTCTTAATCTACTCAAAGTTAAAATACCTAGCTGCTAGAGAACTATGAACTACGTTATTCTTCCCACCATTCTAACCGTGTACCTAGCAAGCAACCAATGAATTCCCGAGTTTTGGGGTGTTTTCGCGCATCACTACCAGTATTATCTAACCACCCTAATGTTCGATTACTACACGCGTCGACCGCACAGCGTGGTGTTGCGAGTCGGGTCAGTCACCCTACCGACAATATGCGTAGAGTAGATGTATGCCTCGCAATTCTACGCAAAGAAAATGATTGAGGCTACTGAAAATAGCGACCGGCTATTGGAAATACCACTAAAAACCTAACTGCTACTGAACTCACCACACTATTCTAGGAGGGGAAAAAGGAAATTGTTCCACTTGACCTAATTGTGTTATAGATCCTATTCAACTAGTTTTTTGCTTATTTTCTAACTCTCTAAAACCCGCGTTGCTTCCCTGCTAATATCCACCACCATTCTACGCGACTCAGCTATTCTAAGCTATTATTCCTACCCCTAACAACTTCCCTAGACCCTTATTCTACTATTTCATATTTCAATGCATGTAACTGACTTAAATCCAAAGCTAATCTATTCTCACCCTCTTGATTTTAGCCCCATCATCTACGACACGCGAATTCAGAAGTCGTGATGGAAGTGGCTCGTCAGAAGTACAATAAAGAAAGAGGAAAAATATGAAAAGAGAAACATTCTCGAAACTCTGGTAAGTACCTTTTTTTTTCCCTTTGTTAGGGTATTAACTCTTACTATGAAAATTTACTCTAATAACCTCTGACTTTTACTCCATTAATCCAGCCTACCTCTAAACCCTAAGTCAATTGAAGGAAAATTCCCATCCAAGTCGCCCCGATTACCTTGTTCGACCTCCCGATCACGAGAAACACAGGTCCAATAATCCGATTCTACTCTCTTTTAGCAACCGACCAACCAACTGGAGGCGTACACCCAAAACAACTGCGACCCGTACCGCCACGATACAAAAAAAAAAGCCCAACTTCACGAGGACTTAAGTAGTTTACCGTCGATCCCTCTTCAAAGGTAACTCTTTCATTTACTTTTCCATGTCTTTTATTGTGATGTCCATTTAATTCTTAATTTAATCTTATCTGGGTACCTTACTACCACCCCGAACTTCCACTTTTCCGTCGCTATCAGATACGAGCCCGACTTAGACGCGCTATGCTACGTAAGGTTTCAGATCCTTAGCGTGCCATAGACCCGCTTCATCTCCTTCTTGAGTAACGAGCCGATAGGTAGACGCTGACTCCTTCCTTTGGATTCTGAAAGGTCCTAAATATTCCGGTGCTAGCTTCGCGGAAAAATAGTTCGCGGCATCCGACTGAGCGAAGTTTCGTCTCCAAACCATATCGTTCACCTGGAATGGTGGAGTCCGCTTCCGAAGATTGTATCTTTGTGAGCTTTGCTTCGCCGCCTTTCTCATGCGTTCCTTAACTTCCTCCCGCATTTTGACCATCAAGCTCCCTCGTAACCTTGGATCAGTTTGAACCTCCTCTCCCTCTATTGGGTGAAGGTCTTCCCTCGAAGTCACCATTTCGCGTCCAAAGTTTACAAAATACGGGGTCACCTCCATTGTTTCGTGGGTATACGTTCGCAGTGCACAGCCGATCTTTGATATTTCCTTATCCCATAACTTATGGTTATCCCCTACGTACGATCTCAGCATCCTTTTGATAGTTTGGTTCACTCGTTCTGCGGGATTAGCCTGGGGGTGATAATAAGCCGTATACTGAATCTTGGTACCGTACGTGGTGACCAATCTTTGCAACTCTTTAGAGCGGAACTGTACTCCGTTGTCGCAGATCACTACCGCTGGTACTCCAAATAATAAAAATACTTGTTCCTCCAATATCCGCGCGATTGCTTTTCCGTGTGCTTGACGGAGTGGGAAGATAAGCGGGAACTTGCTGAAGTAATCCACGACGGTTAATACGTAGCGATTCCCTAGGGTTGAACGAGGTAAAGGACCTATCAGATCAACGGATATTATCGTCCACGGCTCCTTCGCCTGACCTTCCCTAGAGACCATTGGGCCATACGGACGTCTTCGTTCCACCTTAGTCGACTGACAGATCTGGCATTTTGCGACATACCGTTTAATATCGGCTCTCATTTTGGGCCAAAAGTACCTTTGCAGCACACGATCGTATGTCCTGCCAGCTCCCATATGACCCGCCTTTGGATCGTCGTGACACTGTCGGAGTACTTTCCCCCGCTCACCCTTGGGTATAACTCGTTTCCAGCTATTGCCACTTAATTCTGGGTACCTGCCCGTTAGGTGTTTCCACAGTTGTCCGTTTTCCACCCTCCAGTCCGGAAAGTTTTGTGGCTCTCTCTCCACATCCGAAATCATCCTTTCCAGCCACTTATCTTCACTGTTCGTCTCTGCCAGGACTACGTCGACCTCGGGGACTGACCGCGATAAGGCATCTGGTACGAGATGCTCTTTGCCCTTCCTATGCAGGACGTCAAAGTCAAACTGCTGGAGTCGAACAGCCCATCTCGCCAACCGTCCGTTCGGATCTTTTAGGTTGTTTAACCAGACCAACGAATGGTGATCCGTGATCACACTGAACTGCGTTCCTTCTAGATATGGGCGCAGTTTTTCTACTGCCCACAACACCGCTAAGCATTCTTTTTCCGTGGTCGAGTACTTCTTCTCTGCTTTTGTCAAGCTACGGCTGAGGTAGCAGACTACCTTCTCCCCCTCTGCATCCTCCTGACTCAACACTGCCCCCAGCCCTGTGTCAGAAGCATCGGTTTGAACTTTGAAGGGCTTGGTGAAATCAGGGCATGTGAGGATTGGTGCTGTGGATAGCTTGGTTTTGCAGCGCAGAAAGGCCTCCTCGCATTCGGCAGTCCACACGAATTTCCGATTTTTCCGCAGCAAATCAGTCAGTGGAGCAGTTAGTGTGGCATGATCCGGTATAAACCGACGGTACCACGATACCATGCCCAAGAATTGCCGCACTTTCTTCACGTTTGTAGGTTGTGGGATGTTCAGCAAACAATCCACTTTGTCTGGATCTACATGTAGCCCTCTGTCATCCACCACGTACCCAAGATATTTAAGTTGCGGGCGACAAAACTCGCATTTTTCCCGAGATACTCGAAGTCCTGCTTCACGCAACCGGCGTAGCACTTCTCGCAAAACCTCGAGATGTGTCCTAAACTCTGGGGTGACCACAATCACATCATCTAGGTAGACGAATACATAAGGCTCCAACTCCGGTCCCAGTATTTGGTCTACCAATCGTTGCCATGTAGCAGGGGCATTATGAAGACCAAACGGCATGCGTTTGAAGTGAAACAGACCCCTCCCTGGAATAGTGAATGCCGTGTAAGGTTTTGATTTCTCGGCCATCGGAACCTGCCAATACGCAGACTTGATGTCTAGGGTCGACAGATATTTGGCGTTCCGGAGCTTATCTAGCGTAGCCGATACATACGGGATCGGATAAGCGTCTCGTTCCGATACTTTGTTCAGTTTTCGAAAATCAACGCAGAAACGGTATTTCCCATCTTTCTTTTTGACTAGTAGGATCGGGGATGACCAGGCACTTGAGGAAGGTTCAACGACCCCTAACTCGAGCATTTCGTCCAGTTCAGCATTGATATGCTGCTGGACGGCAGGTGAAACGGGATAGTATCGTTGCTTTATAGGTGGAGAATTGGTTTTAATCTCGTGTTCTACCACGCTAGTGCAACCAAGGCCTTCCCCCATCAATACGAACTCCTCCTCTATCAGCCTCTGAAGTTCCCCTTCCTCTGGTTTCGTCAGCCGAGATCTCGCTTGCAGCGCCTCCAGGGTAGCTGTGGCGGCAAACTTCCACGACTCACTCTTAAGATTCAACACAATCCCATATAACCGTAAGAAGTCTACCCCCAGTATAAGGGACTGGTTCACGGCTGGCACTACCAGCATCGGCATCCACTTCGTGTGGCCTTTGACAGTGAGGGGCACCCAAGCTTCCCCTTCTATCTTTGCCCTAGCGTTATTGGCCATCTTTATTGAGACTTGTTCCGCTGGGTTCACTTCCACGCCACGAGCCTTTAGCCTCTCCCAGGTTTCCCCGCCCAGGATTGAGTGTGTCGCCCCCGAGTCGACTAGGCCCATCAATGGTAGTTCGAGAATTTGCACTCTTAAGTGAGGCCGATTGTCATCCAGTACCCTTCCTAGTGCATAACTCACTATTCCCTCTCGGACGGCGGATTCAACCTTTATTCCCGTGCTCTCTCCGCCGCCTAGTGAGCACGGTTTCCATTTCCCGACGGATTCGGCGCAGATTGTTCCCCCTTTGGTGTTGTTCGAGTAGGAGAACAAGTTGGGTAGCTAGTTCGTATGACACCTTGCTTTCCACACCCATAACAGCGTCGACCTTTTTTGCATTCTCGGGCGAAATGTTCCCGACTACCGCAAGTCCAACAGGATCCCCGTGTTGCCCCACCAGGCGTGTTGATCTCGCTTAATATTGGCGTTTCAGCATATGCCAGGTCCGGTTCTAATAACCGGGTTGTTCTACGACTAGGTGGAGGCACAAAAGCTTCCACCGATGCTCGTGTTTCCTCCAGCGTGCGACCCATATAAATTAGCTCCGCCATTGACGCTATGGTTCTCATAGAAAGTTGCTGCTGGTAGAAAGGAGAGATGTTGCTCCGGAGCACCTTTAATTTCCGTCTTTCCGAGCACGGTTCCGTCAGCCGCCGAAATAGCCTATCCATTACCGCAACGTAAACCCCGATCGACTCGTGTTTGCCTTGCGTCCGGTGGCGGATCTCCTCCCACAAAAGATCATCATAGTTTGGAGGCAAAAACTCCTCCCGTAATTCGCGGCACAATTCATCCCAACTGGCCACGCGTTCTCGAGCTGAGCGGAACCAAACCAAGGCTGTCCCTTCAAATAGCTCAGCTGCCATTCTAAACAGCTGAGATTTGCTGACTCCTTTAGCCACTCTCAGCTCCTCAACTCGTTCTAAGAATGCATTGACAGACCCAGAGCGGTCGCAGGAGAACCTCACTCCCCACTTGGAGACATCCGGCAATTTCCGCACCACCTGTTCTACTATGGGCGTGGAAAACTCTGGTAACGAAAATCTTGCTGGCGTTCCTGGAGTTTCTGGAGACCGTTCCTCTTCTTCGTGACTCCTTTTCATCCTTCCTTCTTCCCTTACCTCTCCAGTTTTTGTTCCCCCATCCGAAGCTATTGGTATACCAGGCTTAGCCATTCTGCTACCCCCAGCAGGGATAATGTCGGCAGCGCTTTCCACCTCCTTTCCTTCTCCGTCATCGCCCTCTGCTTTCAGTAGCAGTTCTCCCATGACCATCATCAGCTCACCCTTAAGCTTGCTTGACTCCTTCTCCTGATCGACTTCTTCCGCCTGAATGTTAGTTATGCGTCTAAGTCCAAATTCAATTTTAGTTTTGATTTTCAAGAAGTCGCCGCTATCGGTGTCGCCCTCAAACTTCTCCATCAATGATCGAATCTCCAGTATCTTGCTGCGAACGGCCTCAAGATCTTCGCTAGGCGTGTATGGATAGTTTTTGGTTTCCACCATACTCGTATCCATCGCTGGCTCTGCTCGTAATGCCGCCCGTAAATTCCTCCTCATTTCCTCGACTGTTCCCGGTGATTGATCTCGTATGCAGAGCTCATACGTCAATTCATCCTTTGATAACCTATCAACTAAGATTTTGGTAGTACGGGACATCTTAGTGTGTACTATTCTCCTTAATAATAATTACCTTAGCTCTAACAAATAAAACTACAAAATTCGCTGTAAAATTAATTCTTTTCTTTATAATACAACTTGTATTCACTGGTCCTTCCTCGGCATGCACTTCAAATAACTATTTTACACACCCTTCTCGGTTATTTTCTAGTTTTCTTTCCTCTCTCCTAGGCCTGAGGCAATTGATTGGTCTGAATAACCAAAATTGTCTGACGTTCGATGTAAGACGGAGCCATTTCTGAAATGAATCACTAGTAGCTAAGGAATTACACCACTTTTTGAGAGATTTCCACTTCCTTATAGTTTCATCACTTGCTCTTATTTACCAAGTCCGCAAATATCACACTCCCGCAATGACACACTATCACTTCACTTCTTTCACTAAGTCGCTGGTAAAAATATCCCACTCCCGCAATAAGACACTATCACTGCACTTATTTTTTTGTCACTGATTAAGCACTTTTACGGTAAACTTTACTTACTCGACTCGCGATTACTTTACCCCGAAGAACGTTGGGCGCCAAATTGTTACCTCCAGTTACCCCCCGCGTGGGAGTTCCTTCGGCTAAGGACCTCGGACCCGGCTTGCCGTCGAAGACGGTCGTAGGTGGCGCCACTCGCTTATCCCCTGGTCCTAGAAAAGCCGCCAAGCGAGAACGCGGCCGCCGAACACCCCTCACACAACCCAGACTAACGCTCTTAAGCGCTTCCCTAACGGGGCGATTATTCTCCCCGAGCAAAAGAAACTCAAAAGAAAACGGAACACTTCCGCTACAGAGACCCCTGAAAAAAAGAACCCGCAAGGAGATTTATCTTCGGACACACCCGAGCCAGGTGTATAATTAAAACGCGCGGCAAACCCGCTCTTTCTGCAACACGCACACAAAACTTTCACTATTACACTACGTGAATACGAAATGCGAAATGAAGCTCAAACAAAATATATCTTACACTCTTCCACTGTCATATATTTCACTGCTAAATGCAAATAAAGTGCTAAAAAAAATACAATGTAGTTAAAAGTACAAATTCCACTTACTCTACCTAGCGGGGGCCCCCCGTACTCTGCCTGCAATATTCCGCCGGCGCGCTTATTATCGCCTGAAGTCGCCAATCTTCCTTGGTTGTCTCGCTGATAATAATATTCCTCTCCACTTATCGCCTGAAGTCGCCAATCTTCCTTGGTTGTCTCGCTGATAATATTATTCCTCTCCACTGTGGAATTTTGAAATTTTCCCTCGTCGCAATTTCCTTTTTCGATTGATTTTTCACGCTATCCTCGCTTAGCCACGTTGTCGCCTCGAACCCGCAAGAAAAGAGAAAGACCCGTTCTTCTTTCTTGGGTTTTTCATCGGCTCGGTTTCAACCGGCGAGCCGTTAACTTCATCCTTGGGCGATTCGATGTTCAATTCCGATCCCCCAACTGGGGTGCATCGGGCAATTGAAATCTAAATTTCCCTTTTTTAGTACACTCATTCGACAGGTGTAGAATGTCAAAGTGACTGACATTCTGTCAATTTTCATGTTTATTTACATTGGATCTAAATCAGAAAATGCATCTATGAACGACATTTTGCAGAAATTCTCCGATAATGTGGATGCATTTACAAATGATGGACTCAATTCATCGTTGGCTTTAGGAGGTGAATTTTCTTCACTTGTATGTGTTTTAGTCGAGGACGCTGTAGTCATTGAGATTGTTGACAAATGTGATTCTGCGAAGCCGGCGTTACTTCGATTTTGTCGAACTTACTTCCGAATCTTTCTGCAGTGGAAGGCGATGCAACTTCGTACGTATTAACTGAATTTGGTGTAGGTTGTGAGTTTGAGGATACAATAGATGTTCCAGATAAAATAATTTCCGAGGATTTATTTGCCCTTAGATACCGGGATCGTGATGATTCAGGCGGGGGCAAAAGTTGATAGATCGTGAAAGAGTCGCCGAACGGGTCTTCACTAGTTACTATTTTTGTGGTGGTAGAAGGTTCATTCGGTGTGATTCGCTCCATTTGAGTAATTCCTCGTTGGCTTGAACTTAGCTCTTGCTCTAAATCAACTAAATCTGCCACTGATTCTGGAGGTGCCTAAATCTAATTCCTCTTTATTCCGAGTTACATTTGTTTTTATTCGTCTTTGCCGCCTTTTTAAGATTTCCTCGTCATATTCATAATCATCATCACATGAATTCATACATCGGGAATGTCTCATATAGTAACCGTGTTTGTCGATTCTGTCTGAGGAATGCTTTTTCTGTTCAGAAATTTTCTTCATCCCAAGGGCTCAAGTCTCGTGAAGAAGAAGATTTTTGTGTACACAAAAAAAATACAATAAAGAACTGAAATGTGATTCACAACAAAAAGTAGCTTTGCTGGTGTCAAGATAACAAGAATATTAATCTTTTGTTTGCTGACTGAATGGTGGAATAATTTGAAGCGCCTAAACATTGCAGCGACGTGTTCTATCGTTATCGGTGTCTGAACTGGCTTAGCCGCAGGCAGATTGGTTTATAAATTTAGACCTGATTCTTGCAACATATAATTGATTGGAGCTACTCTGGCACTAATTTTTGAAGTATTCTGATTTGCGGTTCCAGTCCTAGAACGCAATGGATTTCTTCAATGAATACTGGAATGCGGCGATCAATTTCATCGAGCAATACATCGATTTGGATTACTCGCTGTGGCTGTGGAGATTTTTAACGCCACTAATTGTCACATTCTTGCTACCATGTGTGTTTGTCGTTCTCATTTATATTTCGTTCATCATTTTGTACGTTTACAAGGGGGATTAATAAGCGATACAATTCACGAGCCTTTGAACTACTTAATTCACAATCTTTGAGTTTTGACGCGGGCCATCCATTTTTACCGCAAAATTTCATAAGGAGAACATGACCACGAAGGAGGATTGGATCAGGAACTGGCACATCTGCGTTTTTCATTCTAACTAAATTTCGCATTTCCTTTTCCGCCCGTGTTCGAACCATTTTCCGTGGATTATGACGACAGTATCCATGACGAAATCTAAACTCTCCGGAGACATACTTGTCGCGATCTTTGAAAACCAGAATAGAAGTTTTATAAACTTTAACCGCATACTCCTCATCATTTTTGCCCGTTGCATGATACACATTCGCTTCCTTTCCAGTCGAAATACAACCATTGACCTCATTGATGAATCCCCTGTTCAGAAGCTTGAAGAGAATCATTCTTGTTCTGGGATCCATTACTTGTTCTGCCGTCGCACGATCATGTTTGTCACGCATTCGAAATCTTTCCGCTTCTTGTCGACGATCGAAATTCACTAACCGATTTGCAGCTTGATCGGACATATTCGTACGAGGATCATACTTCTCCACATTTATCCGATTTGTGTATTTCTTGAAGAGTTTATCACTTGGCTGATAGGATGTAACTTTGTTGCTAGACTTTTGTGCATTGGGATGCAAATTTCCTGAATGAGGCACAACTTGGGCAGTATTTTGTTTCTGATAGCCAGTGTAATTATCATCGTAGTCATCGTGTAAATTTGAATTGTGGTATTTATACTCTTCTTCGTCATAGTCGTCCTCATCGTCGTCAGCCGATTCATTTGAATCGTCGGCGTCTGGGTGGTTTTGAAGATATTTAAATATTTCATGTTGAATTGTGAGATGTTTGAGGGATTCATCGATTTGGAGTTGATCACTGTCATCCTCTTCAGCATCACTAAATTGCCCAGGAGCTGGGGTATACATCATTATCTTTTGTCATTCGCAATTGACGATACTAAACTGAATGAATATCGTGTTCAATATATCTGATTATCTGGACTTTTTCGACTATTTCGTTTTTTTTTGCCTATTTTTCTTTTACTTTACATTTATATTCTAAGCTTTTAATATTTTTATTCTATCATTTTAACATTTCGTTTTTCCCTATTTTTACGTTACATCTTTACTTTAATCTTTTCACATTTCGTTTCTTTTGCCTATTTTTCTTTTACTTTACATTTATATTCTAAACTTTTAATATTTTTATTCTATCATTTTAACATTTCGTTTTTCCCTATTTTTACGTTACATCTTTACTTTAATCTTTTCACATTTCGTTTCTTTTGCCTATTTTTCTTTTACTTTACATTTATATTCTAAACTTTTAATATTTTTACTCTATTATTTTAACATTAACCTTGGCTCGGGTGGTATTTTAACAACCGCTGAGAAAGAAATAAAGAACAAGGTGCAAATCGTTCCGTGACAGTTTCATTAATTCTCCCTTTTTATTTAAATTGGAGGTCATATTAAAACAACTGAGTTGCAACCATCGGTGTATGTGTGTTTTTGTCCGTGAATGTGAGTGTGTGTGTGTGAGCTATAATTAGACAAATGCACAACGGAAATAAAAACTCATTCAAAATATTATATATAAATATAATTTTATAGGTATATATATACACATATATATGTATATATCATAAATATAGAATAAACATATATATGTTTATATATATATATATATATATATATATATATATATATATATATATATATATATATATTTATATATATATATATATATATATATATATATATATATATATATATATATATATATATATTTATATATATATAAACATATATATATATATATATATATATATATATATATATATATATATATATATGTATATATATATATATATATATATATATATATATATATATATATATATATATATATATATATATATATATGTATAATTTAGTAAATATAATTTAATATAGCAACTAGGCATCTAATGACAAGAGAAACTATATGAGGAACTTTTATTCTGATTTGACTTAATAAATTCGCAATAAAAGAAATTAATATTTTCTTCTCAACCCAGCTTATAAAAGAAAAGTCAAATTTCAATAAGAAATTAAAGTTCAACATATAAAATCTCCTGCTTATACAGATACTCACTTCAACAACAAGAAACAATCCTCACTCCGTCTGCACAAAACTCACAATCGAAAAAACACACGAGAACACGAGCGACACAGATCCCACGTCTGCACAAAACACACAATCGTATCTGCTTGTAGCACCGAAAATCGAAGAACACAGATCGGACGTCTGAACAGGTCGGCAGCTCTGCACAGACTAAACTATTTCCATCCGAGCATGTAAATTTATATGAATTTTGAACATTTTGTTCTAGGTTTTTTTTTTGCTATTATGTTTATTGAAATTTTGCTGAGTTAATTCACTAGAATCAAATGTGAATTATCGAGCTCAATTTAAATCAAGATTTTATGTTAAGTAGCTTCTGAGTTCTACTGCTTTTTATCAATAAAACCTCATCATTTCTTTTGAAACATATCTTTTTCTTCAAACCTTTTTTCCAAAATCTAATGTGTTAATTCACTAGTAAAGCGTTTTCTCTTAAAGCACATTAAAAAATTTTTGAAAAAGCATTTTTAGTTTCGGAGATGGACGAAGGTAAAGTTTGCCTAAAATAGCCATTTCAGTGGGGGCTGCGCCTTAACAGTAAACAGAATCTTGTTTTACAAACGAAATATAATATTTAATTAACACAATAAAACTTCTTCCTTCTGGTTTTAAGCAATTTCTGTCGACTTGGGCTTAATTGCAGTAGAAATATCTTTTCAAATCTCAAGCATAAGAAAATCTGCTAATCAAACGAAAGAAGACTTCTGACTCTAATAGGATATCAAAAAACCCATCAAAAAATCTCACAAAGTGATATTTAGTCTTTCCTCTCTGATATATGTACGTCTATAAATTTAAATTCCATCTGCAGCTTTGCGAACTTGCGTTGGACATTGCGTACGAATATGATTCAAACTTTGCACAATCAACAAGTAGCAGAGCTTTTTCAGTACAAAAACTTCATGAAACTGTCTGCAAAGTTTTCTCTTCTCCTTCAGCTTTTCAGCTTGTGCAGACAAACATGAAATCTACAGCCAAACTCCACGACAAGTTAGAAATCATCCTCTCACCTCCTGTAATTACAGCTGTGCCTATTAAGGATGTGGCCAGCCCATCTAGAGGCTCTACAGGTGGATTTCCTGTTCATACTAGGCTTCACACGACATTGTCGAGGTAGACATCTGATGGATTGTTTATTTACGTTTTCCAATGATAGCACTCAACAAAGATTTCACACAATAGAATTCGACCCACATCTTCGAGTATATTTTGCCGAAATTGAGTGGGATGTTTTAAAGGAATATTGATTTACGCTTTGGACACTTTCCCAAACTAGATGTTTTGGCGTCAACAAACTTTCGTCGAGTTATTTTAGTGAACGTCTTGTGAATGCGTTCTTGCTCAGTGCACACATATTGGAAAATTGAAAAGTTTACTTAAAACAAATAAACCTGATGGCCCAGAGAGTGCCTGAACGTGATGCTTCGTGCATTAGTGAACAAAAGGTGAACAGGTGGAAGACGTGACTTCAGTTTTCGCAAACAATAGGTTGTACACAGTTCGGATCGGTTGAAAGGTGGTTAGAAGCTATTGAAAATACTTTTGCCAATGGTTTTCTCTACTTGACTGCTAACGTAATCACTTGAGTAAATATTCTGAGTCTCAATTTCATTAGCTGAACGAACCAGATAGCTTTGTAGTTTGAAACCAATCTTAATCTTTATTTGACTATAAATGTTTCACGTGAAATGAGAAAAAACACTATTGCCTTATAGCTTCGTTTAATGCAATTATTTTTTACCGGGTAGCACATCAGACCACAAGACGCCAGAAAAGTTGTTAAATTAAATAATCTTTCGTTATATGTATGCCTTATGCAGATACATATTTTAAATTACATCTGATTCACTCTTACCATCATCTAGCGATTATTTGAAAGTATCGGAAATATACAAGAAGAGGTTCCATAAAACCTGCATACTGAAGTCCACTCAATGTGCGTTCAAGGGGCGTTAAGATAAAAGGTCCCTTTTTCACTTTCTGGTACATATCTCGAGAACAGAACGTTGCGAAAATTAATGAATTGGATCAAAATGCATGAAATTCCTCACCAAAATTGTTTTCGTAATATCTACTTTCATAAGGGCCTACAAGATATGAGCCCTCAAATATGCTACATTTTCAGAAAATTATGTGGACCCTCAAGTTCTTAAACTTATCTTTGGTTATCTTTGATTATCTTCTTACAATTGATCATTCACCCTTTTAACATCAACTTAATGTAAATCAATAAGATAATTTTTTGTTCTACAGTAAGCTTTCATTGCATCCTGAGAAGAGGATTAGTACACACGTTGAAACCACCTTCTTCTAACATTTTTTTTCTCTAAAAATTTTTCAGAAAGTAATTAAAAAGCAACTCAATTATAGCTATATAACAAGTTGGGTAAACAGACCTACGCTCATGTCAGAAGGGTTTTGTATTCAATTTACAAAATGCAGTCACCAGATCGAATCAAATCAAGAAACATGTCAAAGACGATTTTATTGGAGAAAATATGAAATTCGAAGATCATACTTTTATTAACAAAGTTGAACGAATTTCGACTTCTGAGATTTTTGTTATTGTTATACTCATAAATATCTCCCTTGATAATTATTTCAGATATCCATTCGCGAGGGAGGAAACACATTTTTCATGTATTTCCCCCCTGTGCCCCCACTGAAGCAAAAACTGACAGTTTAAGAACTTTTTTGAAAAGCTCCCATGAAAACTTTCATTTCATACTCATATCGGCTACGTTTGATGAATTTTTACTTTCAGGGGCCACTCTCCTGTACTGTTATCATCGATTCATGGCCAATTGTTTCGAATCCTAGAATGTTTACAAAGCCCTTTTGCTAGGAGCTCTCTCCCGCCTCCTTGACTTGCTTCGCTTATGAGTATTGATTGTAGGTACTCATCTTCAGTCATTCATTAAATTGAATCAAGTGTTCAAAGCATGCACCTTAAACGTTGAAGTTGGGAAAAAATAACTCAAAATTATTCAATCTTCGCATTTAAAACAGCCACTATTTTGTTTTACGATTACTGATACCACTAGCTGAACCGATTCTCAAAGATATACATGACACCTATCATTCCTGAAATGTTCATGCAAATCCTAGCAAAACTGTAGTGTCTGAGTCGGTAAAAAGCGCATGTTGTTCCATACCCATACAGGTATGTTGCCATAGTAATAAATGCAGCGCATATTGTTCCATAGTAATACAGGAAAATTCAAACCGCTATAACTTCACTAAATATGATTCAATCTTTACGAAATTTTCAGAATAGATCATCCTTATAAATAGTCATCTGTGTTCATTGAATTTAAGGGTACCGTTAAGATTTTATTCAAGAAAACATATAATCATAAATGATACTATTACTAACAAAGTTGAGTGAATTTCGACTTCTAACGTATTTGTTGTTGTTGTACTCATCAAGGTTTACATTCTTGATTTTTTTCAGATTTTTCGGATCACAGGTGTCCAATCGCGAGGGGGGGGGGGGGACACAAATTTTTCGTGTATTTCCCCTCCCTGTGCACCCCTCGAAACAAACTTTGCCAAACAAAGACCTGTTTTGAAAAGTTCTCATCAAGACCTTTCATTTGATACCCATATCGGCCACCTGCAATGCAATTTTTTTTTTCGGGGGGCCACTCCCCTATATGGAGAGATCCCCCTTAAATACCTTATAAAATATTTTCTTTGTATTCGAAATTTGAAGAGAACAGCACTTTACACCTGTATACAAAATTTGATGTTTCTAGCTTAAGTAGTTTCCGAGAAAAACTGCTGTGACACACGGACGGACGGACAGACAGACGGACAGACAGGACGCGATTTAAGAAGGGTTTTGTAAAATTATTTTACAAAACCCTAAAAAGGCTACAGATAGAAATGGAAACAGGATTATATGAGATGGATTGAAGAAACTTGCCCTGAATGGAACTCATTTTAAATTTGTCCACCTTTTGAATCCTGTGAGAGTGAATCAAATACTTTCAGAGGTCATTGAAGCAAAAGCTTCCAACTTCAAATCAAGCCTGAACGGCGAATAAATTCTTCATTTCAAAGAAATATTGACATCTGACCTGATACTGAACTTCAATCTTCTTGATTATTTTGTCAACTATGAATACTTATGTTATGTGTTTCCGATCTAGAAGAAGGGAAAAGAATATTCGTACCCTAATAGCTATCGCCCAATCAGCTTGCTGCCTAACATCAACAAGGTATTTGAAGTGTTACTAAACAAAGCACTAAACACCCACATTGCGAAATATGTGTTGATGCTGAATTGCTAATTTGGATTTCCTGCCAAATATTTGACCATAAATGCGATAACAAAAGTAACTAAATGATGGAGAATGTGTTGGACTATATTTCATTGATAAAGAGAAAGCCTTCCATATGGTGTGCTTAGATGGGCTAGTTTTTAAACTCCTTTAGGAAAAGGTTCCCCAAACACCTTGTCGCCATGATGTCCAACATGTGTTTTTCATCTTCTTCGTAGGATTATGGCCCCTCTCGGGACTTCGATTCCAGCAAACAGCACCTCAAATTGTCTCAGCCCATTGACCGCGTCTTCCAATTTTGAAATCCGAACAGCGATGAGCTGTCTTCGTCGACCGAGCCAGCCCGGGTTTCCTTGGTTTCCTCAATGGTCTACGGCTTTCAGTATTTCCAACGAATACGTTTTTGATTATACGTTGTTCACCCATACAATTCATGAGTCCAGCCCATTACAGTTGCGCAGCCTTGCAACATTGAGACCTCCAGCTCGTCAAAAATTTCATACAGCTCAAGGCTGTATCGAGTTTGCCAATGGTCTCCGTATAGCTTCACTCCAATTATTCGCCTCAGAACCCGTCGCTCGCTCATAGGCGTTCAATATATTTGTGAATGACTGGGTTAGGGTCCATGTTTTACACGCATAGCAAAACATAGGCCTTATCACAGATTCATATACTTGGAGTTTTGTTTTCTAGTGTAAAAAGCTGGTTTTCAAGATCGTCAAAACTGAATTAAATATTTTATTTGTGAGCTGTTTTCTTCGGCGTATTTCGTCTCTTTCATTAATGGTTCTCGCTATTTTAGCGCATAAATACACAAAAGCGTGATTCTTTGTGTACTTGAGGTATTTTTAATGGACAGCGTCATGAGCTTTGTTTTATTTTCATAGCTTTGTAGCTCTACTGGTTTTGCTTCGCTGTTGAGTTTCAGGAAAAGTTCTTTGACACTTATTAATGATCGTGACAAAATGGTGATGTCGTCCACATAGGCTACTACTTTGGTTCGACTTGTATCGTAATGTACCCCATGTGTCGACAGGTAACTTCCTCATAACGTACTCCAGAGCCAAATTTAATAACCTTGGGGCCAGCCCATCTCCCTGATTTAGTCCGATATTTGTGTAAAAGGCATCAACAAGTAGGCTATTGATGTGAACTTGGAAGGTCGTCGACGTCATTGTCATATTGGTTAGAGTGAAGAATATGGCTTGGGTGCCAAAACAAAGCATTACTTGGTACAGTACGTTCTAATCAATACTGTTGTATGCTTGCTGAAAGTCAACGAAAATTTGGTGCACGTCTATGTTCAACTCCCGGCATTTTTCAAGTTACTGCTTGACTTTGAACAATCGGTCTGTTGTTGATCAACCTGCTCTAAAACCATCTTGATACTTCCCAATAATGCGTATGGCGTATGATCCGATTTTATTTTCTAAGATCTTTGAAAATATCTTGCATCTTGCAGTGATATGCCTCTATAATTATTGCACTGTAGCTTCTCACCTTTTTTGTGGATAGGGAATACAATTGATTGGCTCCACTCTTTCGGCATTAGCACTTATTGCCAAATGTGCTGGGTGACTTTGTGGATAGCTTAATGAACACTGCTGCCACCATATTTGATAAGCTATACTGGATTCTCATCGATGCCTAACGATTTATTATTCTTTGGGCATTAATGGTGGAGCCAACATCATCCAGAATTGGTAGGGCCAATGGAAACTCTCCGCAGGCATCTATAGTCTCCGATATTCTGGAGCTGTGTGGAGGATTCAAGAGGTTCTTGAAATATGATGCCCATCTTTCCTTAATCTTGGTTTCATCAGCGATGATATTGCCGATGTCATACGACAGAACGTGGCATTGGGCTGATAATCACCTTTCAGGTTTTTCACTATGCTACATTATATGGTTACCTTGTGTACATCGATAGTTCTCAATTGGTCGTCATAGTATTTTCTTTTCTTAATTCTAATGTTCTTATTTGGTACTCTTCTGAGATTTTAATAATGTTCTCTATTTGTCCTGGTTTCCCTGCCTACGTAACCTTTGTACACCTGA
Source organism: Odontomyia ornata (assembly GCA_963969285.1). Classification (NCBI taxonomy): domain Eukaryota; kingdom Metazoa; phylum Arthropoda; class Insecta; order Diptera; family Stratiomyidae; genus Odontomyia; species Odontomyia ornata. The sequence continues at coordinate 330,701,655 of OZ017738.1, read as the reverse complement.
ATCTTTTTGTCTACCAAATTTTTGCAGCCATAATCGATCCAATCCTTTCTCTTGTTCCAGGCTTGATGTTCGATCGTCTGTCCTCTCATGGTCTTAAAAACCACTTTCACTTCCATCCAGAGCTCTTTGCTTGTCTTTAAACATGCATCTGATAAGATGGGAGCAAGCTGGTTGGCGAGGGTCTCCGTGAAATTTTTGTAGCGGGCTAGTTTTCTCCGAATGTGCCTTTGACATACGACATCGATAGGTTAATTTGATCAGGTAATGATTTGAGGTACAATTGGCTTCTCGGTATGTCAAATATGTTCGAGGTCCAAATTTGTTGGATTAGAACAAGGTCGTTCTGGTTTTGTGTGTTGTCATCCGCTGGTACTCAGGTCATTTTATGAATGCGTCGATATGGGAAGCAAGTCGAACGCATGACTAGATTTCTGCTACATGCAAAGTCTATCGGGCGCTGGCCATTGTCACATGTTTCATCGTGGAGGCTATAACCTCCAGTTGTTCCCCGATGAAATACCTCATGAGTCGACTAGTCTTTCCAGGTGATTGTAGAGCGTTTTCTTCGTTTCTTCGTCCTTTTCTTCGGTCGGGGCCGGAACATTCACCAGCCAGATTTTGGAGAATTTGGCTTCTATACAGATCGCACACAACCGTCCATTGACTACCTTAAAATTAATAACATGCGCTTTATACTCCCTAAGCAAAATGAAGGCCCCTCCAAATTCCCGTTTTCCGGTAAGCTTATATCTTTTGAATATTGTGTGCAATCTCATATCTAAATAACATTTACAGTCTGACTCGTTTCCTGGGTTGCCAACAATCATAATTAATATTGACTGGCCTGTTGTAAAAGGTCCTCAACAGCACCAGGGTAATTGAATGATCTGACGTTCCAGGATGCGATGCCGCAGTCTTATCTCCATATGCGAGGTCGCTACTGAGTCCAATCCATTCCAAGGCCCATCTGAAGGTTTCGAAACATTTTAAGGTTTTCGGGGGGTTTGGAGTGAGCCCATCTCCTAACTTGCATTCCGGTGGCATGATCATTACTTTGATTCCGTTATCAGGTGTGAAAGATTCGCCTTCACCCTCTTACGTCCCAACAAGGGATGTATAAGTAGTATTTAGTAGCAGCGCTGTATATGTACTCACAGTCATTAGCATTTCTCGACATTTAATGTCCCATCATTGGGGAACCAGTGCACCCAATGTGCGACCCCAAAAGGATTTACTACCATTTAATTGGGGGCTTAGGGTAGGAAATCATAGAAGCTGTGGGTTAAGGAAACTAGGGGTTCCCTCCTCCTTTCTCAAACGGGCTTGAGACCACCTACGGTGGATTCGCAATATTAAATATGGGAAATCATTTGCTGTAACTGATAAAAATCTGAAGACAATATGCCTATTCAAGGTCTTGAATGATCTAGAGCAGGGAATAATTACTGCGCCTTTGCTTCTCTCAGATTCTATTGAATGTTACTGAACGGCTTTGATTTCAACATCTTGTCAACGCGATCTTTGGTGGCGTTTGCTGATGATCTAATCATTTGCCCGGTAGACCGAAAAGCTCCAATAATTTAGAGCAATCTTAAAAAAAATATTAAATAATATGCAGCTCTGAACCGAACATTCTCAAATGAAAATTAATGCGCAGATGTTTTGGAAATGATTAAAACGTAATTGGAAGGATTTCCAGATTATGGCTGCAGAGGGGGGCTCGATACGTCAGTGCTCATCTCGATCAGTATCTATACTATACTAAACATCTCAAAATCACGCTCAATAAAGCAAAAAAAAGTAGTCATGGCCCTTCGACGACTCTTTTATTCCAGATACATTGATCAAAAGGTCAAAGTTATCTGTTACAAGACCCTTGTTAGACCAGTTTTGACATATGGATGTCAGATTTTTTTCGGAAGGAAATATCTTCGTGCGTGCATTAGTTTGTAGAAAAAGCCTAAGATGGAGTGGCAACACTATATATCGAAACACTATATATCAAACTGCTAAGGTCACGAGAGCCGATATTGTCATATTGACACTTATTGGGAATCATATCGCAAGATCTGTAACAGTGAGCAAGTACCTCTAAATTTCACAGCCATTCCACCCTGTAAATGGATAAATTCAGACTTGTCTCGCTACTGGCTTCATTCCTCCAGAAACGTTCGTGTATTTGAATATAAATCTATATGTTTTTGATTTTGTCGGTATTCCAGTTATATATTACATGTATAGATGGACCACCGATAAGAAGATAAAATATCCTCCGAATTTAAGTTCACGAGACCAAGAGTTCCAATGGAGATACTCATTTGTTAGATTTGTTCAGGCTGCTCGAGCTGAGATGGAGCAATCTAGGTATTTGGGGCTGAATGACAGTGTCTGAGTTAGTCATGATTATTTTTTGCTGTTTTTTGTGTTTTTCGCTACTTTGTATTTGCGTTTCACCTCATTATTGCTGCATTTAGTTGTGTTGTTTGCTTAGGTTGAAAATTAGAGATAAGTCTCAGTATTTAGGATAGGTGTATGTTATGTTTATTATATTAGGCTTAGAAATAAGGTTTAACGTTGAAGTTAGGAACATTGCTATAATAATGTAACAATAATAATAATAATCCATCGCACAACAGTCCAAGGTTGCAAATTAGCGTTGATATTTATTACTAGGGTATCTCGTTCCATGACTGTAATGAAAATAAAGCTGATATGGTCAATATCACGCTCAAACATGTGACTATTACATAATTTTTCAATTAGTACCTACCCCCAGCTGAGTGAGCTGATTTCCGACATGAAAATCAGAAGCTCAAACTCGATGCTGCCACCAAGGCTTGAACTAAGGAGCCGCTGCGCAAGCAGAGTGTGCCCTAACCCACAGCTCCATAGGGGCTACGGAATATTACTTTATCATTAGTTTATTGTAAGCACCTTTGAACGACGGGTCCTAAGCCGAGTAATCGCAGCAAAGCTCTATGAAGACCAATGGCGAACTCTATACAACCATGAGCTGTATGAAATTTTCGACGAGCCGGAGGTCTCAACGATTGTAAGACTGTGGAAGCTGTAATGGGCTGGCCACATGAATCGTATGGACAAAAAACGGATACCCAAGAATGTATTTGAAGGGAGAACTAAAGGCCGGAGGTTAGTTGTGAAACCGAGGAAACGCTGGTCTGAACCGGTTGACGAAGGCAGTTCATCGCTGCTCTGATTTCAAAATTGCAGGACGCGATCAATGGACAGAGACAATTGAAGGCGCTATTTGCAGGAAACGAAGGCCCGGGAGGGGATGTAGTGGTGCAAAGAAGAAGAAGATTATATTATTGTGAGTATAAGGTGAAGCTTTTGATTGAATGTGATTGAAATTAGGTTATAACATGTTAGACGTAGGAGATAAGGTCGATGTTCTGTTGTGTTAGTAGTATAATTCATTTTGGAGTGATGTTGGTTGGTTTTTTCTCCTTTTCCCAATTGAATCCAAAAATATGTAAAAATTTGAATCAAATACAATTTGACACTGTTTTTTTTTTGTTTTGGATTAAATATTTTTTAATGGATAATATATAAATTTATAGAGCCGTTTGGGCCTTTTAAGTTTGTAGTATTTTTATGGTTTAGAATTTGCTTTCTATTCTTTGAAAATTTATAACGATTAGAATTGAATAAAGTACTTTTGACTTTGGCTTCAACTTTATATCAGGCATTCCCTCCCCAGGCGGTCTCGCAAAAAGAAAGTTTGTTATGAAAACACAAATTATATTGTGCATAATATAATATTTGCACTTGGGTCTTTTATATGCCCTTAATGTGTTGGATTGTCAATAGGAGGCATGTTTCGGGTTTTACTACATATTTTGCATTCAAAAAGCTTAACGAAATTTTTTAACTCTGACTCTATAAAACATGTTAAAGCCATACACGTATTTAGAATTATCAATTTTCAGAGCATTTAATGCTTTATATAAAGTTATCTCAAACATGTAATGCATTGAATTCACCACAGTTCTCGTTGCTCAATAGAGCCAATTATTTTTCGGGTAACTGGTCGTCCGAAGGCATCTTTTCATTTTTCTTGAAGCCTCATCAGCGCCCACGTTTCACACACATAGAAGAGTATGGATAGAGCCAAAGTTTAGTAAATTTTAATATTGTAGTTTAATGCAAATTTATTGATCGGATCATGGGAGGATGGTAAAAAACGTCAAATTCACGATGGATATGCGTCTTTTGGTCCTAGCTTATCTGGTTATATCCTTTAAAAGCTGATCATCTAAGTAAACAATATTAGCTACTCACCTACACAAAGTGGAGTAGAATACAGGCCCAGAACTAGAGGATGAATTGAAAAAAAACACTTGAATATACATAAATAATTTGGGTAGGCAGACCTACGCTCATGTTGGAAGGGTTTTTAACTTAACCTGAGATATGCAGACGTGTGGAATGATTTAATTTAAGAAAAGCATTTATGACGTGCACAAAAACATATTTTCGGTTTAAAAGAACTCCATTTTAACCGACCAACATTTTATTCCAATATTGTTGAAATTATTGACGGACTAACAAAATCTTAAAATGTTTTTTTTTTCATCTTACCTGAAAATTTGGAGGAGATCCAATCAAAAGTGTACTCTCTAGTTTGAGTAGAAAACCCATATATGATTGTTGTAATTGGAGGGAATTTAAGCGGCTTCAGCTTCTGCAAATTTTATTGAAACTTACAGAATACCAGGATCCTTTACAGAAGTACTCAAATGTTCAATTTCAAACAATTTAATGATTTAGTCAATTAGTTTGTTTATTTGATCTCCACAGGCCAATTCTATTTTTCATTTAACCGTCAAGCCTTGCTTTGTTATGTGAATAGACACGTTTTGACTCTTTTGAGTCATCTTCAGTATCTTAAGGATGTGTGGTGTGACTTTATATAGACAAATAGACACTGAAGACAACTCAAATGTATGTAAAATTCATGTAACCTTCTGGATATCTTACAGTCGAAAAATCTGAAATGAAAATCGCGGAAGAAGATCTTAATTTATTATGAAAACGGTTATCGAGACCATAGCAGAACACACGATTGAACACAAGCGCGGTGCAAGAGAAATTATTGGTTCGATGATGAGTGCCAAATTGCGTTCGACAAAAAGAATCAGGCGTACAAAGAATACTTAGATAGGAAAACCAGGGCGAAGAGAGAACATTATAAAATCACAGAAGAGTAGCAAATTAAGAAATGAAAATACTATGACGATGTCATGATTTTCCACGTCACGTACGTGCAAGATTTCCCGTAGGAAATCCAAACCGACCTCTCATCGGTTCTAAACGTGAAGTTTTGGGACATGACAACGGGCTGTACCCATCAGGTCAACTCCGGACACTCTGTCTACTCCGAGGTGGCTGCTGGCTAGCTAGCTAGTTCGTAGGGGAGTTTCGCTTGCAGGTCTTACGCAAGCAGACTAGGTCCAAACAGCAAACTCAGCCACCGGTTAAAATGCCCGATTCAAAAGCTGTCGTACAACTTACAACGACTCCACTTTCAATTACACGACAAAAACAACCGCTGAAAAACATACTCGCTCCCGAATATTACCGACGTGGTGCCCGAAATACTCTACTCGAATTCAAAACCGAAGAAATCTACTCTCATAAAAACATGCAAAACCAAAATATGGCACTGCGCACCGACCGCAACGCGAAACCAACGATTCGCGGATTACTGGAACTCTACCCTCTCGGTAGCAGGCTCACCTTTCGCTGATATTATCCTGCTGAAAGGGAACGGTTTTGCTGGAAAGGTAAGGCGTGAGTTAATTCAGCAATTCAAAAAAAAAAAATATAACGCATTAAGTATGAAAGAAAACTTAGTATTATATATAAATGTAATAGTATCGGCTCACATTATTTGTCTCTTTTTAAGGTCTCATTGATTCCTTGTAGCTTCGGTAATTTTTTTCCTTTTTTTCACTATTAATTAAGTTACAATGCAAAAATTTTTGATTGGAGAATCTTCTCTTCACTTAAAAACTATTTACGAAGCATAATATAAATGACTTTCTATATCGTTTTGCTGTTTGTTGTTTAAAAAAATTGAAGAGAATACTCACCGGTCACGGTACAGTTTTGACGATTAATGAGAAAAAAAAAACAAACAAACTGACTTAAGTTATCAATAGTTATTCCATTTAAATTATTTTTGTATTTTGAAGAGGTATGAAAATACATATACTATATATCAATTATCCTAAAGCTAATTATTATTTTCATTCCTTAATGTTGTATTGGGTTTTATTAATGCGTTATTAATGTAGTTTTATCTTATAGAATGCTTTTTTAGCTTCGGAAGAAAACTTAAAAGTGAAATCTAGGAAATTTTTAAAACCCTTTGTTTGCGTTTTTTATTTTGTGTTTTCTAAATGCTTAAAGAGAGTACAAATTACCTTAAAACATAGTTTTATTGGAAGAGCTCATATTCAAAATGGAATTATAAACTAATTAGAAAATAAAATATAAATATGTTTTTTTTCCTTTCTCGGATGAGAATTTGAAAGATTTCTTTGCTTATCCTTTTATTTACTACTTATTCTGTGCGCATGTATTGTTGCATTGTTTTGAAATATCATTTTACCTTGTGTTCGCAGAATAAAAAATTGCATTAAACAATCTTTGAGCAATGTCTGATAGGAATTTAAACTACTACTAACTGCTCGAACATGAACCAGATCATCTAATATTTCTTTTGGTTTATTTGAGTTAGTATCGAATGGTTTTTTAATTTTTTGTGGTGCCTTAGATTGATCGTAAGCTCATAAAAAAAACAACTATCCCTCTCTGAATGGAGCAAATCCGCATTTTTATACGATACGACAAATTGGAAATTCATACTTCTATAGTAAACTGTACAGCGACTACGACATTAAAAGACAGCTGCAATAACACGTTATATTTTAAATCTTCATATCTTACTTGTATTCAAACACGTCATTTGACGATTGGTACACTCCACCTGATCGACGCCCTAAAGTCGATGTTCCGAATACTCGCACTCGCTAAGCCCCTTCCTGGTTGAGTGGGAATTGCACATCAAATGCCACGAAGCAACTCGCAGTGCACTTCCCTACCAGACAATTTGTTTCATAACCTCTCAGATACATAGTCCTTTGAGATTTCAAATTTCTTTCAGAATGCATTGACTTTCTACGGGTAGGTAGATTGTTCATGGCGCATCGAATGATGTGGCACTTCGACAACGAGGGAACAATTCTCGTAGTTGCGATATGCTATTATAGTGCGCAAATTTGATTAAATGAGAATAGCAAGTATTTAATCATAGAGATTCCGCGATTCCACTTACCATGAACAAAATGACGCGGAGGATACTGACGAAGGACGGTGACTTCTTTCCCCCTATCACTTCGACTCTAGCCCATCTACAAGTGTCACTAACAGGATAAACATAACCAAAACTAAAACGCGAACGAGAAACCAAAATATGGCGTATAGTTCGCTGCATAGGAAACCCTTTGAGATACCATAATTTTTTTCTTTTTGTAGGCTTGGAGGCAAGAAAAGGCTCACGAAGCCACGACACCATACACAAACAGTGCAGAAAAGACCGTGACGAACGGAAAATCACCCTACAATTTCGGCTTTTTTCACTTAACGAGCGGCAGATTTTTATAATTTACAGTTGGATTACTATTGGTCTACATTGTCTTAATTAAATGCTAGTACTTATTCACTGACTAGCAGTGGATTGGATTAGAAATAATAGGTGATAGGTAAATGTTATTACTTCTAGAGAAGAGAACACGCACAACACCCGTCGACATCAGTGGCGTAGGGTGTAGAGATCAAGGTTATCATAACGACCAATTGAGAAGCATCGATGTCAGTATAGCGAGCAACAACACAAGCTAAGCATACAAAGTAGCGACAAGGCTAAAACGTGGTTATCAGTCCAAAACCATGCCCTGTCGTGATGATGTCGGCAATATCATCGCTGATATAAGCAAAATTAAGGAAAAAAGGGTATCATATTTCAAGAGTCTCCTTAATCGTCTGCACAGCTTCAGAACATTGGAGCCTATAGATGTTTTTGGAGAGCTTTCATTGGCCACAAAAACTTTGGATGAAGTTTGTTCCATCATCAAAGCCCAAAAGAATAATAAATTTTTGGGCGTCGGTGAGATTCCAGTGGCAGTAGTATTCATAAAGCTACTCACAAAGTCATCCAGCACATTTGGCAACAAGAACGTGTGCCAAAAGAATGGAGCCAATCAATTATATTCCCTATCCACAAATAAGGTGACAAAATATATTGTGAAAATTATGGAGGCATATCACTACTTTGTACGGTGTACATAATATTTTCAAACATCTTAGAAAATAAAGTCGGATCATACACCAGCGGTATTATTGCGAAGTATCAAGGTGGTTTTAGGGCAGGTAGATCAACAATAGACCGATTGTTCACAGTTAGGCAGGTATTTGAAAAACTCTCAGAATTCAATATAGACGTGCGCCGAATTTTCGTTGAATTTAAGCAAGCATACGACAGCATTTATCATAACGTACTGTACCAAATAATGCTTTGCTTTGGCATCCCGAAAAAATTCGTCCATCATACCAAAATCACCACCCAAGTCCGCATCAATAACGAACTCATTGTTGCCTTTGACACATATACCGAATGAAGGCAGGGAGATGGACTGGCCCCATTGCTATTAAATTTGGTTCAGAAGTATGTCATAAGAAAACTACCTGTCAATACATGAGATACATTAGCATACAAGTCGAGCCAAGTAGTAGTCAATGCAGACAAAATCAACATTTTGGCACGGTCATTAACAACTGCCAAAAAATTCTTCCTGAAACTTGACAGCGAGCAAAGTTAGTAGGGCTACAAATCAATGAGAATAAAACAAATATCATAACGTAGTCGAGAGGAAATATCTCAAATGCCCAAAATATCACGCTTGGCAAATACAGTATCAACAATGTGGGCAAGTTTGCATATTTAGGTGCCAAAAAATGAGAAGCACAAATGAAAGAGACGAAATACGCTGAAGAATACAGCTCGCAAATAAAATATTTTTTTCAGTTTTGTCGATCTTGGAGACCAGTTGCACACAAGGAAAACAAAGCTCCAAGTATACAAATCTGTGATAAGACCTGTGCTATGCTATGGGTGTGTAACATGGAACCTACCCCAAGCATCCGTAAATATATTGAATGCCCTTGAGTGACCGGTCCTGAGGTGAATAATCGGAGCGAAGCTAGACGGAGACCAATGGCGAATTCAATATAAGCATGAGCTGTAGGAAATTTTTGATGAACCGATTGTAAGAATGTGAAGGCTGCAATGGGCTGGACACATATACCCAGAGAGGTATTCGTTGGGAGAACTGAAGTGCGGAGACTAGTGCGGAAATCGAGGGAATGTGGGTTTGGCTCGGTCGACGAAGACAGTTTATCGCTGCTCAGATTTCTAAATTGGAGGACGCGGTCAATAGACCAAGACAGTTGGAGGCGCTATTTACTGGAATCGAAGGCCCGAGAGGGGCTGTAGCGCTACGGAGAAGAAGGTCTTTATGAGTGCAAGGGCAATAAATACCTTGGAAATTAAAATTAATTCAGCATTGTCAGTAATAATACGATTTTAAAATTTTCGTTTCGCGAATAAAATCAAAACGGTACCCTTAAATTTCTTAAAATTTGATAGCTATGTAGATTTATATGAGTCTGCATAAATTTGATCATCATCAAGAGAGTTATAGCTACTCAAACCGTATGGAGTTAATACAACAATAACATGTGTTGATGGTTGATAGATATTTGAAATCAACCTTTGCACTAATTTTTCCTTCAAATTTTCATGGAAATTTAAGGAAAAGTAATTAATTTGAATAAGTTCAATGGGCCAAGCATTCAGAAAATCATTTCACCCGGGACAGAATGGGGACTGTTATATACTTATGAAAAAAATCCTCTATCTATTGGATAAAGTTGAACGATTTCTTATGTAGGTACTGGATGAATAATTCAAGTGACCGATCATTCCATCTGAAAACTGGTTACAAATTTTTCGTTTCTTTTCTCTGCGGAGATCAAATAAACAAAATAATTTATTACAAACGTGACGATGGTTACGAAGCCCTTCTGTTAGAAGTAGTCTCCTACCTGCAAACTACTTGTAAACCAGTGACTACATTCTGTCCCACTCTGTAATTGAAATCAACAAATGTGACATATTTACGATCTGGATTTTTTTTCTCGTGACAAGCTGACTAAAAGCCCCACTTAATTTCCTAATTTTTTTTTGTAGTAGGGAGGTGTATGACATTTATGCACAGAGTGTAGGACTCCCATACTAGCACGAAGGCAACTGTACTACCCACTAAACACCTCCCCTGTCAACCTAGCCTGGAACCATTTGACACATTAGTTCGAGCCAGGTCTCGTTTTGTTACGCCGTGAGGCGCCTTCAAGCTAGGGGATCCCTTTCCAAGCGGGAGGGGAGAGGGGAAGAGGAAGTACTAGAAAAGCAATCCCCCAGCCCCAATTCCCCGGCTGCTGTGAGCTCCTTTTATATTTTAGGACTGCCTGAGCATAATGTGCCATCTAGTTCCATTTGTCAATCGATTCGAGCATTACCGTGACTTTATTATCCGGGGTGAGCTCTCCCTTCTCCCATTTTGTGCATGCAAAAAATGTGTGACAGGCATTGTCATCCTCTCCTGGGCAAAACTGACAATTGGGGGACCGTGACTTACCACTTTTGTGCAGGTAAGACTGAAAACACCCATGCCTGCTCAAAAGCTGGGTCAGATAGAAGTCAACCTCATCATGCCTTCGATTTAACCACAGTTCCACTTCCGGGATGAGGCACGCAGCCCCCTTCCCTTCGTTCAATTCACCCGAGACTACTGCGAATCGTTGAGCGAGCGCTGCCTCTCCTCGCGCACAACCATCTCTCTTTCATCTTCCTTTCGGCACAGGTAAATAGCGCAGCACTCTCTAGCAAGGAGGGCAACAGGTATCACGCCTGCAATAATTCTCACCGCTGAATCAGAGACTATCGGAAACGAAGATGCAATCCCCTTTGCAGCCTGACCCATTTTGTGCATGCAAAAAATGTGTGGCAGGCATTGTCATCCACTCCTGGGCAAAACTGACAATTGGGGGACCGTGACTTACCAATCTTGTGCAGGTAAGACTGAAAACACCCATGCCCGCTCAAAAGCTGGGTCAGATAGAAGTCAACCTCACCATGCCTTCGATTTAACCACAGTTTCACATCCGGGATGAGGCACGCAGCCCCCCTTCCCTTCGTGCAATTCACCTAAGGCTACTGCCAATCGTTGAGCGAACGCTGTTTCTCCTCGCGCACAACCATCTCTCTTGCATCTTCCTTTCGGCACAGGTAAATAGCACAGCACTCTCTAGCAAGGAGAGCAACAGGTATCACGCCTGCAATAATTCTCACCGCCGAATCAGAGACTATCGGAAACGAAGATGCAATCCTCAGTGCTCCTCTTCTCTGTACCTGCGCCAACGTTTTCGGTATACCTCGTTGTTGAGAGCGTCGCCCCATGCTTCTGCTCCGTACAGTAGCATGGACTCTACAGCACTCATCAAGATGCATCTTCTTGGTTGACTGGGTCCCCCTACGTTGGCCATAAGTCGACTCATAGCCGATATTCCTGAAGCAGCCTTCTCAGCCGTTGCCCTGATTTGCTCAGAGAAACTCATCTTTGAGTCGATCAGTAACCCCAGCTGCTTCACCGATAGCTTCGATTCGATTCGTAAGACGCCAATACTGATCATTCTTACTCTAGGGATTCTCTTTTTTGTTAAGATGACCACTTTGGTTCTTGATTTGCTAATAGAGCGAACTCTAAGGAACTTCCTAAAAAGGGTGAAATGTTCGGGTCATTAAGTCGATGAAGTCTGCATACGCCTAAAATGTATAGGTTTCACTGCCAGCGTACCTTTCACTTCTGTAGACAAAGCTTTAGCAATGAAATATTCAGTTCTGGGATTGGAGAGAGTTTACATCAAACCATCTTCGCAATTTGAGCTTTATCGTAGGAAAAGACTACGTCCAATTGATTTCGAATTTTTTGGACTGATTTTGTTATGATTTTTAGTTCAGAGAAATAAATTGTGGAAGGCGATTCAATCAACAATTAATAGGCCAGTAGAAAAACGACAAAAAGATTGTCTGCAGTGATGTTGTATTCCCGCCATATTTTCAAGACTTCTTCCAAAGAGAAGAACTGATATTTTTTAATATTGTAATTCTATCAGCATAGACTTAAATTTGCTTTTTCACTAGCCTTGCAGGAGTTTTCTTCCACTTCCTTTCAATTAGTTGAGAATGTAAGTGTATACGGTCTTGATCGGTCTTATCTAAGGAGCTTAAGTGAATCAGCAGTGGCCTTGTTTCGAGATTCGAGGAGTGTTGGAAATATTGCTCTTAGCATTTATTGATCTCATCCTCGTTGATTGCGATATAATCATCCCCATCTGCATACAAGATAGTTGTAGATCTATATTCTTGTTTAAATATTTTTACTGCACTGAGTGTGGCTATGGAATCATAGATTTTCAACTACGAAGAAAATTTCACCATACTAATAATGTACTTCGGCGTTGACAATATTGATTGCAAAGATTGTCAACTCATTTTTATTGGACGGGTTGAATCATTAATGGGTAAACTGATACAAAAATACAACAGACATAGCAAGAATGGTCTTGTCGAAAAATCAAATGTATTGGACCACTTGATACAACACCGTCAAAGCAACGACATATTCAACATCAACGTGTTTAAGTTGGTGATATTATCTATTTGGTTGATTTTCAAATGGATTTAAGGGTTGAAGTTCTCCCTACCACAAAAAAAAAAGGGTTGAAGTTCAGATAGAAGATCCTTGCAAATGAAAATTGTCTCAGTTTTTATATCAGTTCAATTATATTGTGTATGTATGCTGTTATATCAGTTTAATTAAAAATGCCTAAAAGTTGAACTGTCAGTGGAATGAACCAAATTGCTAAACATGTGTTTAGAAGTCGAAATTCGCTCGACTTTGTTAGTCACATGTTCTTTGTTTTTGGCATGTTTCCCCAATAAAACCGTAGAGATATTTAATTAGTTTTGCAAAAAGCCGTAATATCCGTTTGAGTTTTAAGGACATTGAATCATATTTACGGTAGTTACAGCCTTTGAAGTTTCTTTACTCATTGCAACAACAATACACAATGTTGATAATCTATGGACTTTCCACCATTTTCAACTTTCGGATAAGATAAATGACATAAATATTTCTGGGAATTCATGATGTGAGTGATTTCTTTTACTGTTAATGGATTTTACCTAAAACATATGTATAAATCTCTTTGACGTGTTTCTTGACCTTATTCATATCATATAAGTTGAGCAAAAACCCAGTCTACCAAACTTGTTTTATGGATGTTCTCAAATAACTTTTTTACAAAAACAGGTTAAAGGATTCTGTTTTTGCCAAACTGTTGAATTTACTTGTTGTTGGTCCTATCTGAAGAACATTCAAATTGAGTAAAGGTAAAGGACAAAATCTGCTACACAAAGTCAGGTTTCGAACTTTGGAACAAATTCCTCTTCATCGGGAATCGATTTTGTACATAAATTCTGGCTATTTAGGCGGGACATGTAAGGAAACATATTAGAGTGCTCGTATAATGCAAGGTGTCTGAAAAGAAAGTTTATATTGCCTGGATTGATTAAAGAAATAGAAAGCCATCTACCAAAAAAAGTTAATTGGCCTTCAAAATCGTCGAAGCTGACTAAAATATTTTATTTGGGAGCTATACTCTTCATCCTATTTCATCTCTTTCATTACAGACTCTCGTTATTTTATTCTTTAAATACTGTAGTTTGCCTATGTTTTTCATACTGTAGTTGGCAAATGTGATATTTTATATATTGGAGGGATTTTTTCTCGATTGTTTTACGAGATTTATTTTAGTTCTAATAGATTTGTGGCCCTACTAGTTTTGCAGGAAAAGTTTTTTAATGGTACCACTTAGTGCAACTTGTATAATAGCGTACCTCTTGTATACAAGTTGCTTTTTGATGACATATTCCAAAGCCCAATTGAATAACAATGGGGTCAGCCAATCTCCCTCCTTTAGTCTGACATGTATGACGGAGGCATCGGTGCGTTATTTATTAGTACGGACTTGGAAGCTATCGACGTCGTTGTCATCTTGGTAGGACGGACTAATTTTTTTTTATTTATTCATTTATTTATTTATTTACAAAACTATCTTACAGAATGAAATTCCAATTACAAGGTAGTTTCTTGATAAGAAAAAAGAACTTTAAAAAGAAATTTCAAGGAAAAAGAGATACTTACATTATAAAAATAGAAAAAAAAAATTAAATTTCTAGATGGCAGAGTATTCTCCGCAGCTTTAATTTGAAGCTCGCAATCGAGTCTAAAGGAGGACCAAGCTGGAGACGATGATGATCTCTAACCATTCGAACTAACGGAGATTGACGATACGTTTCTGTTCTAGCGTACGGTACTATATAGTACTGAAAGGATCTGGTTCGGGAAAGTGGGCGTGTACTTATCGCGTTGATTAGGTTAGATGAAAGTAAACCACTGGCAAGTTTAAAGAGAAAGCATTGGTCGAGGAAGAGCCTCCTCGCTTGAAGCGAAGGCATGAACAGGAAACTCAGGCGGTCATTGTAAGGACGGTACGGAACCTTATGCTTGAAGAGGAGCGTGCGTGTGAATTTTCGCTGAACAGATTCCACTACGTCTGAAAGATAAATTAGGTGCGGTGACCACACCTGACATGCATATTCTAGAATCAGGCGCACAAGCATAGAGAACAGACGTATTCCGGTTTGAATACTGAAATATTTATGAGAAGAGCGTAAAACAAAGCCTGCAACTCTAGAGGCGTTAGATGTCATTTGAAGTATGTGGATGTCGAACTTCAGATGGGGGTTAAACGTTACGCCTAAATCCTTAAACCTATCGACGCAAACGAGCACTGAGTGGTCGATTGAGTAAGCGAAAGGAATGCGATTTGCTTTCCTGGAAAAGCACATCCAATAACATTTAGAGATGTTAAGAGTGGGTCGATTATTTCGACACCATGGGTTTAAGAGGTCTAAGTCATTTTGAAGATCCAGGCAATCTTGATTTGAGCTGATGACTCTAAAAATTTTCAAGTCGTCCGCATATAATAAAGATTTAGAAGTAAAAATAGACGGGAGATCATTAATGAATAGATTGAAGAGGAGAGGACTTAGAATAGAACCTTGTGGAACGCCAGAAGTGGGACTGAAAGAATATGAAGTTTGTCCACCCCAAATCACCGTACAGGATCTATTTTTGAAAAACGAGTCAGGAGGGGGCCACTAATGCTACTTTGATTGGAATACCAAAGCAAAACATTATTTGATACAGTACATTACGACTAATACTGGTAAATGTTTGGTTAAAGTCAACGAATATTTGGTATACGTCTATATTGAACCCCCAGCATTTTTCAGGTACCTGCTTGGTAGTGAATAATTGGCCTATCGTCTATGTACCTTCTCTAAAGCTACCATGATACTCCCATTAATACCACTGGCGTATGTTCTGATTTTATTTCCTAAGACTTTTGAAAGTATTTTGTACGCCATACAAAGCAGTGATATGCCTGTCTAATTTTCGTACTGTAACCTGTCGCCATTTTGTGGATAGGGGATATAATTGATTGGCACCATTCATTTGGCATATATTCCTGTGGCCTTGTTTTAAGCTTTTCACTTCTTTATATTCTTTTCTTGTGTTGTTGCTTGCTAGACTTATATCGAAAGTTCTCAATTGGTCGAATTCTTCTAATTATTGTATTTGCTACTCTTCTGAGATTTTCATAGTGTTAAGGCATTCACAATTGACATAATCATTTCCCTTGCACTATGTTTGATATCGGATCGTCTGTTCTGCCACGGTCTTAATTGCCACTTTCACTTCCACCCATAGCTGATCGCTTGTTTTCCGCCATGTATCTGGGCGGGGCATGTAAAAAGAATGAAAGAAACTGCCTACCCAAAAGAATATTAATGGGTAGAGCATAAGGCAGGCGTCCAGCGAAAAGACTGGTGACTCGATGGAAAGACACGATAGAAGCTGACAGTAGATCCTTGTTGGGAGTAATGAACTGACGGTCAAGGATGATTGAAGGGAATTAATCCTGGGGGCTAAGGCTCAGCTTAGGATAACACGCCGTAGATTATGATAATGATCTGAAAGATAGGAGCTAGCTCGTTGTCGAGAGTTTCCGTAAAATTTTTTGGCCACAGAAGTTGCTTGGCGCCTTTTGATGTCAAATTTTTATAGAGGGCTAGTCTACGTCAAATACGCCTTTAACATATGACATTGACGGATTCATTTGATCAAGCAATGATCCAAGTTTTAATCAGCTTCGCGGTATGTACGGACAGAAAGTATGCTCGAAGCCTATCATTGTTGGGCCAGAACATGGTCGATTTAGTTTTGTGTGCTACCATTCGGTGATATCTAGCTCATTTTATTTACGCGTCAACATGGCAAGTCAGACGGATACTAGATTTCTGTGACATCTTCCAGTCGTCCCCCAATGAGATAGCTCATTGCCAACCTTAGCGTTGAAATTGCCCAGAATTTTTTGTATGTCGTTTGTAGGTAATAAGTTAACTGGTCTTTCTAAGATATTGGTGAGCATTTCCTTTGTTTCTTCGTCCGTTCTTTCAGTCAGGATATGTAAGTTTATCAGACAAGTTTTGAAGATTTTCGCTTTGATATGGATCGCACACAACCAATTATTGGCTGCCTTAATATCAATAACATACGATTTAGACTCCCTACTCATAGTGAAAGCCACACTTATTTCTCACTTTCCAGCAGGTCTCCTACTTTTTGAATAATGTGTGCAATCTCCTATCTTGAGTATAACTTCTAGCCCAGTTTGTTTACTGGGTTTCCAGTACCTTTAATTTATATTGGCTGTTATTTTACAAGGAAGGTTCAAATATGATCGAGACAAATGCTTTGACACGTTTATTTAGTATCGAAAAAATTTACAAAAATCTACAGTTTTTCTAGGTTGCGCATTTTGTCCACCTTTTTGGAAGCTCCTTCATGCCGGTATCGATGCCCTGGGCAACTTGGAAAGCCGTTTGTAGACGAACTCCTCTACCCCGCCGTCGGTGCTGAATCTTTGACCTCCGAGTCCTTTTTTTAAGTGGTCCAAGCATGTGGTAGCCGCATGGTGATAAGTCCGGACTATAGGGTACCTCCCACCCCAATTCCGATATTGTATCGAGCATGAGATGCGTGGCATGAGAGCGCGCTTTATCCGTGAATTTTTGCTCAAAGTTCAACAGTTTAGAAACCCATCGCGCCGCTATTTTGCGATGTTTAAGGTGGTCGTAGATGATAAACTCTACACATTCAATACTGATGACAAGTTCGTATGGATTTACATTAAATTGGTATGATAAGGGTGAAATGATCCATTTAAAGATTAGCTAAGACAAGAACTTACCGGAAGAAATTTAACCTGAAATTATTTCGTAGTTACAAAAACATATTGAATTCGCATGCGTAGGAAAATTATAAATAACTCTCTCACCTCTAAGCATGGTGGTCGCCATCACCGGTGTGTACATAATAAGAGTGATGGCTCGAGGAGAATTAGTACACACGTTGAAACTACCTTCTTTTAACATTCTTCTTCTTAAATAATTTTTTAGAAAAAAATTGTTAAAAAATATGCAGCTCATTCATGTTGCTACAAAGAATTTCATTAGTAATTTAAAAAGCTATCGGAGCCATTCGAAAACGAGATCGATATCCGCACGGCGCAATGAAAGCTCACTGTAGAGCAAAAAATTATCGTATAGATTTACATGAAATTGATGTGAAAAGGGTGAACTTATCCATTTAAAGTTTAGCTAAGATATATTCTAAATTTGTTTCAAAAACTTTTGGTTTTTTAAAATAATTATTTTACTGTCAAAAATTTTTCTATTTTTAATATCGACAATTATACCATATTAGGCTAAGAAATCCGCTCCTATTATTGGTTTTGCTATCGAAGCGATAATTAATGTGTGGAAACGAATGTTTTAAACCTAATGTTACTTTTAAAATTTGTTGCAATAAAAAAAATTAAGGGAAAAGAGAACCGCCATAAAATGCCCTAAAATTCAGAATCGGTGTCAAATAAGATTTTCGTTTTGAAAGCCGGTAATCCTTTCTTAATTAAAATAAACTACACTACAACGGGCATCCTTATTTCATCCTTTTCAGGGGGAATGCCGGTCGACACCCCGCAGGAGGAATGCTGGTCGACAAGAGCACTCTTGGAGGCTAGCATTCCCGAGGCGCCGTGACGTTCTCTCCTGGGATGACAGATAACGACTCTGATTGGATCTGGACTACGCTTTGGACAACGAACTGGAATTGACGCTTTGGGTTGGCGGATGTGATGGTTTGGACCTAGTTGCTTTGCACAGTAGCGCTGATGTAAACATCGTGTGTGAACGGCTATCATACCGTCTCCGTCCCGATAAAACCTTGGCAGGCCTCGGAGTACGTTCGAAGTTCGCATCATTGGGTTGGTGGTGCAGGTTCGGTTGAGATGGACTCCCGATTAGCGCTGGTCTAGCTCTGAGCTCTACTCTCCATAAGGGCTTGTGCCAACCCTCGCATGGCCTCCCTGCTCTGCAAAGATAACCATGGGACCAAAACGGTGACTACACACTCAAACGGAGATAGCGGCTCCGAGGGGGGAGCAAAAAAATTCAAAACATCCAAAAAAAAGAAACAAAAAATAATAACAACGACGACGCAACCAGCGGTTGCAGCCATGATGTTAACAGTACGTCGAAAGCGGTACTAACCACATCAAAAACGAAGAAAAACATAATGACAGTGAAGGTAGACAAAAACGGAGAATAGCAGACTTGGATTCCTGCGGCGTTCGGGTGCAGCAAAAAAATTATGCGAACGCCAGAGCGTCCTATTAAGGAAAAGCGGAAAATTCTGCCGGACGCTTCAGGTGTTCGAGCGGTGGAAGATAAAATAAAGAGCACCGAAAATTCGATTGTCACTGCTGCGATCGTTACCGAAGCCATCGATGCAAGGGTCGCAAATCCCGTCATTGCAACGAAAATCCAGAAGCCAACGAGAAGATTATGGCACGAAAAGCAACGAGTAACCAGACACTGCGTGATTGTACCCTCAATGTCGAAAATGTGGCGGAAGTACTGCACTTGGAAACGGAACACGATACCCTCTCCCAAGGCTAGTTGCAAGTTACAATTACGGCCCAGCGATACGAAGAAGAAAGGCCACTCCGAAAAGCAGGAGATGTTCTGAAAAGAATACATTCTGCATGCGACTCCCCGAAAATCAGCGAAGCAGCAAAGGTGGGGCTCCTTGAACTAGAGGAGCTCCTAGATCGTATAGGGCACTATCGGAGGAGCTGGTTAAGGGCCGAAGACAAGCAGAAGGCTAAAGAGGCTCTTGGGATGTACTCTAAAGGCGACATGCAGATATCTCCACCATTAAAAGTCAATAAAAGAATGGCGTCTATCCCAATCGAAGGAGATCGGGATAAAAGAAGAAGAAAAAGGCAATTAATGGGCGCAGAGCACCAGACCACGGATTTTAGACAGTGCATACAAAAGGAACGAAGAAAACCGCAAAGAAACTCTTTCAAAACAAACCTGATACAAAATAGAAAGGCAGAAGCCCCGATAAAGTCCCAGCAGCAGGCACTGCTCATAAAGCCCCAAGATGGTCGATTCTACGCGGAGGTACTGCGGGACATCAGGAGAAACGTAAAGCAGAAGCATTCTGTGACGCAGTAAAAAAAGTCCTCGGCAAAAGTGCAACTACAGCCCCGCTTGGGCCAATGGCAACGATCGAAATACGAGACATTGACTGCGTCAGGGATCTGGCCGAGCTAGAAGAGACCATCAAAAGGGAGTTCCCTAGCGTGGGAAGGATCAAAGTGAGACCGACACCAGAAAACAACAGGGGACAACGCATGGCTATAGTTGACTTAACCAAAAAGGACGCCGAACAATTCCTGAACAAGGGCAAATTACGAATAGGGTGGGTAGTCTGAAGGATACGGCGAAGAGTAACGCCTCTTCAATGTTTCAAAAGCCTTGGTTATGATCAAACCACACAAGTATGCAAAGGACCCGATAGAAGTTCCCTATGTTACAAATGCGGTGAAATGGGACATAAAAGAAATGAGTGTACGGAGGAGGCACTCTGTATTCTTTACAAGAATGCTGATCCAAAACCTGATTTTGGACGCCTCTTGGGATCAGGAAAACGCCGGGTGTTCCAGGAAGCCCTAGCCAAGGCAAAATCAGAACTCCAATGACCCGCATCCTGCACCTAAATCTACCCTGCAGTTCAACCGCCCAAAATCTGCTTGAGCAGTTTGCGAGTGACATGAAAGCCGACTTCTTGCTGCTGAGTGAGCAACACCATAATAAAAGTCCTGCATTATGGTATTCTGATGAACCTGGTACTGCCGCCATCTGGGTTCGGAACAGTGACTTTCAAGCGGAGAGTTGTGGAGGGGGGGATTGTTTCGTGTAGGTTCGGTTCTCAGGGACCACCTTCTTTAGTGTGTACCTAACGCCGAACGAATCAATATCATCTTTCCAAGCCAAGCTTAATGCTTTGGAGGGCGCTGTCTCGAACGCAGAGGACAAAGTGCTCGTTGGGGGCGACTTCAACGCTAAAGCAATCGAATGGGGCATGCCTCAGGTGGACCTGTGGGGAAAACGAATGGCGTATTGGCTGTGAAAGAACCATACCGGACGTGACATTCGCCTCGGAGTCCTTAGTACGGAGGATACACAACTGGAAAGTATTAGAGGACTACACAGCCAGTGATCATCAGTGCGTTCTGCTTGAGATAAGTGATGCTGTCTCCCGAAATCCATGCTCTCGGCCTTCTACAACTGGATATAACATCAGAAGGATGGGCGTCGAGAGGTTTGTCGAGGTGCTCACAGCAGGTGTGCCGCTGCAGGGAGCCTCAGAGGGGACGGAAGAACTGGCAGCTCAAGACGTGGTGAACTCTACTTTGAGCATCATTACGACTACTTGCTGCGCTTCTATGCCCCGTCGAAGACCCTGGCACGGCAAACCCCCAGTGTACTGGTGGTCTATTGAAATCACTGAAAAGTGAAGGGAGTGTCACAAGCTTCGACGTGAGGCTCAACGGGCGCGGAACGGTGACGAGGCATGCAACTGGGTGGCAGCATATAAGTCTGCCAGGAAATGCCTTCGCAAACTGATCAACAGTAGCGGGACTCGCTGCTGGCAAGACCTCGTGGACAATGTGAATAAGGGTCCATAGGACCTTGGCTACAAGCTGGTCATGCGGAAACTTGGTGCCCTACGGAAGCCTTGTATACATGACGCGGAAAAGATGGACGCGATAGTGCGGGGACTCTTCCCCACCCATCCCGTCCATGTTTACACTGTCCATGGCGAAACAGCAGTCGAGTGCCCACTCTACACACAGCTGGAACTAGAGGAGGCAGTCCTCTCATTGAAAGCGAGGAAGGCTCCAGGTCCAGAGGGTTTTCCAGCTGAGGTGTTGTGGCTCGTCTATCACCATTGTCCTGACTTGCTGCTCAGCACATTCAACGCTTGCCTACGGGACGGGGTTTCCCCGGTACGATGGAAGGTGGTGAGGCTCGTGCTGATCAGCAAGGGGAATCCCGAATCGCCGTCTGCATACAGCCCGTTATGCATGCTAGACACGGCTGGGAAAGTGCTAGAGAAACTCATAAAGGGAAGACTCACTGACGCGATTTGTGCTGCTTGGGACATATCTCCTCGGCAGTACGGTTTTAGAGCAGGATCTTCTACCATATAGTCGCACCAAGCAACGGATCGTCCTGTTGGTGACACTCGACGTCAGGAATGCCTTCAACACCGCTGGATGGGTGGATATGCTCGACACGCTGGAAAACTCGTTTCAAGTTCCAGAATATCTAATGCGGCTTTCAAGGAACTACCTAAAGGACCGAAGTCTGATCTACGATACGACACAGCGCCAATAAAAGATGGAAATTACATTGGGTGTTGCCCAGGGATCTATCCTTGGTCCGGACCTGTGGAACGTGTCTTACGCCGGGCTACT
The DNA here is from genome assembly GCA_963969285.1 of Odontomyia ornata. Taxonomy (NCBI): domain Eukaryota; kingdom Metazoa; phylum Arthropoda; class Insecta; order Diptera; family Stratiomyidae; genus Odontomyia; species Odontomyia ornata. The sequence goes on along the minus strand of OZ017738.1, from coordinate 330,679,425 downwards.
GAGACTTGAGATTCCAGATGAGTCGCGTTTGGTCGGCTATGCGGATGATGTTGTAGCTCTGGTCCCTGGACGCACCGTTGAACAAGCGCAACTTAGGCTAGGTATGCTAATGCGCCGAGTGAGGGACTGTGTGACTGCTCGCGGGCTGAGTTTAGCACTGGAGAAAATCGAATTGGTCATCTTGACAAAAAAGGAAATCCCTAGAGTAAGGATGATCAGTATTGTCGTCTTACGAATCGAATCGAAGCCAGCGGTTAAGTGCCTGGGGCTACTGATCGACTTGAAGATGAGTTTCTCTGAGCAAATCAGGGCAACGGCTGAGAATGCTGCTTCGGGAATATCGGCTCTGAGTCGACTTATGGCCAACGTAGGGGGACCCAGCCCATCAAGAAGACGCCTCTTGATGAGTGCTGTAGGGTCAGTGCTACTGTACGGAGCAGAGGTATGGGGCGAGCTCTCAGCAAGGAGGTATACCGAAAACGTTGGCACAGGTACAGAGAAGAGGAGCACTGAGAATTGCATCTTCGCATCCAACAGTCTCTGACTCGGCGGTGAGAGTTATTGCAGGCGTGATACCTGTTGCCCTCCTTGCAAGAGAGCGCCATGCTATTTACCTGTGCCGAAACGAGGATGCGAGGGAGATGGTTGTCCGCGAGGAGAGACAGCGCTCACTCAACGATTGGCAGTAGTCTTGGGTCAATTGCACGAAGGGAAGGTGGACTGCACGCCTCATCCCGGATGTGAGACCGTGGCTGAATCGAAGGCATTGTGAGACTGCCTTCTATTTGACCCAGTTTTTGAGCGGGCATGGGTGTTTTCAGCCTTACCTGCACAAGATTGGTAAGTCACGGTCCCCCAATTGTCGGTTTTGCCCAGGAGTGGATGACAATGCCTGTCACACATTTTTTGCGTGTACAAACTGGTTCAGGCTACGAAGAGAACTCTACAGCGAGACGAGAGAGCTCACCCCGAATAATAAAGTCGTGGTAATGCTCGAATCTGTTGACAAATGAAACCAGTTGGCACATTATGCTCGGGCAGTCCTAAAATATAAAAGGGACTGACAGCAGCCGGGGGCGCTGGGGCTGGGGGATCGCTCTTCTGGCATTCCCTCTTCCTCTTTCCCCTCCCGCTAGGAAAGGGACGCCCCAGCTTAAAGGCGTCCCACGGTGTAACAAAACGAGACCTGGCCCGAAGTAATGTGTCAAACGGTTCCTGGCTGGGCTCTCAGGTTGAAAGGGGAGGTGTTTGGTGGGTAGTCCAGTCACGCATGGGAGTCCCACACTATGTGCATAAATAGCATTCACATCCCTACCACAAAAAAAATGTGTGAAAACGAGTGTTTTAAACCTAATGTTACTTTTAAGATTTTATTTGTTGCGAAAATCATAAATAAAAAAAATCAAGGGTAAAAAGAAAACCTCCTTAAAATGGCCTAAAATTCGGAATCGGTTGCAAATAAGTTTTTTCGTTTTGAAAGCCGGTAATCCTTTCTTAACTAAAATTAACTACACTACAACAGGCATCCTTATTTCATCCTTTTCAGGGCATTTTGTAGTCAGTTTTCTTTTTCTTAAGGGTTTTTTTCATTCATTTAAACGATTATATTGCAATTTAAAACAATGTCCAATTTACCTCCAGTGCTTCAAAGTATTTTCGTTTCTTTAACTAAAATCCTAAATATAGCACATCACCTTTGGAATAATACTGCTCTTTCACAGGCATGCCTCCATTTCAATCATATTTCAAAAACACGGACAAATATCCAATGTACGCAGTGAAGGACATATTAAATCTCCGACAACGGACTGAATGCTATCTAGTTGAAAAAATCACCTCATAAAACCGTATAAACTGCTATTTTTAATGTTCTCGCATTTTTATATCTGCTGGGATGTGGCTTTGACGGAAATAAATCAAATTGTGTTTGTTTTATTCTTTTTTAGAATGTGATTTGATCGCTTAGGACATTATTTTATACTTTGGTTTAAGTGATTGTAATTTGCTATTGATAATATTACCATCGAAAAGCTTTTAATCCAAAACTCCTTCTTGCGAACGCTATCAAATCTTTTCATAAAATGCAAAGCGTTTGAGAGATTCCATTCTATTTGTATTCAGATTATATCGACCCCAACTCATACAACGTTGTTCAAATAATTTTTTTTTCTTTTTTTAGCAGACAAAATCAAAGCGAAACCTATTTCTATGTAAATTTTATAGGTCTTACCCAATGTGAAAATTTCAAGAAAAAAATCTTTATTTACCTCAAATTGAGTCAACCATTGTTACATGGATATCATTTAGAGAGTGATAAAGTCTATGAGCATAAGGAAATACGTTGTCGATAAGAATGTTCTCAAAGGACGTTTTACCGGCTTCCAAGTGTTTTCGTAGCTTCAACTTTTACGTTTGCTTCCATGTGTACAGTAGTTGGCGTAAACGATAATGTTACACTGTATCATTACCATTCTCATAGATTATTCTCTTGAATTCCTCTGGAGCCTTTCAACAGTACCAGTGTAATTATTGCCCAAAGTGTATCCAATTTTTCATAAATAAATAGTGAAAAGTGTTAAAACAATGTATATATGCTCGTTAAAATGGGATTGCCATAAGAAATGTTGCAAAAATGTAGCTGACAAGTCGAGTATGCAGGAGAGTGCTCCTACTAGAAGAACTTTACAGCCACCTTTGGGTTCGAAACCAATTTTCTGATGACATGAATCGATGAGTTGAATTATTCATCCAATATTTGTATGAGCAATCACTCAAATTTATCCAAAAGAATAAGGATTTATTATATAAGCACAAAACAGCTGCATTTTTATTCCAGCTTAACCCTGGATCACTAAACATGAGTCTCACAGACTACGCACCTAGCGCGCTCACGATATATATGCATGTTGCCAATCCTTGCCCGGCCCGCTCCTTGCAGTACACTGGGAGGAACAAAATTTGAAATTTGTCGTGCCACAAAAACTTCACTTATATTTTTTACTTTGATCAATGATTGTTAGTAAAAATAAGTAACTACAAAAAAATATTGGCCAAGAATTTTATTGATTAATTTAATTTAAGTATTTCAACAAATAATGACCGCCCGAAACAAAAAAAGGAAAAACGTTCTATTATGAATTTACGATTTAGGATTTTCTGGCAAATTTAGCTCCTGGATGGTCCCTTTTTAGCGTCCAACAGTAATCGGTCAACGTCCTTGGGTTCCATTTGCTCTGATATTTCTTTTCCATCTGTGAAATGGTCTGATGGAAATTCCCCCTTGCTGATCGCTCACAGCTCCCAAGTTCTCAGGAAAAAAATGCATTTGTGAGTCTAAGAAATGAATCTTGAGTGACACGTTGCAACCCAATGCTTGATAATGCAACAACAACTCGCCAACAAACTCTTTGTACTTCTCAATATTATGGTTAATTAGAAAATTTGGAACAACGTTTTTAAAATTCAATTCTATGTTTTTTCAAGTACTGGATCTTTTATTAACTTCCTGATTTGAGGTCCAACGAAAATATTCTCTTTTATCTTTACATCACTTATTTTAGGGAATTCTTCTTTTATATATAAAAATCCGCTCCCGTAATGATCCAGCGCTTTAACAAAATTTCTAATCAGGCCTAATTTAATGTGCCATGGAAGAACTGTAGATGGGGCTGTAAGAGGTAAATATTTCATATTTTTCTGTCCAGGATTTAAAAGGTGTTCACGTCGGCCATGCTTTACAGGGTTTTGTACTAAAATACAAAATCCTATTGCAATCACGACTCGGGTCACTCTGTCAATCTGTTAGTCTGTATGGCACAGCACTTTGTCTCCGAAACTATAGAAGCTATCGCCGTGAAACTTTGTGAAAATGTCTAAGGTGATGACTTGTTAACGCTCAAGGCGGAAAATTTTTTCAAAGGGGTTTAAGGTGTTCTCCTCATGTAAGGGGTCGAGTAGAGTGTCATTGAAAAGGTCTCAACGATATCTTTTCAATATAAGTCTTAAAATTGCCTTATTGGTACCGTAGGGGGATGGAGAAATCTACGAACTTTTTGCGTACTCCCCCTTCCCCTCGCGATTGGACAACTGCATCCGAAAAATCTAAAGAAAATCATGAATAAAGGCCTTTGTGAGTAAAATAACAACAAATACATGAGAAGTCGAAATTCACTCAACTTTGTTAGTAATAGCATGATTTATCAATTTTACATTTTCTTTGATAAAATTTTAACGGTACCCTTAATTCAATAAAATGCAGTACACAAATGGCTGTTTACTAAATTGTCTTGTCCAGAAAGTTGTAGATTGAATGGTGTTTAACAAAGTTATAGCGTTTTGAATTTTCTTGTATAACTATGGAACAGTATTTCTTCTTCTTAGCACTACAGCACCTTTTGGGCCTTCGCTTCCTGCAAACAGCGCCTCCAACTGTCTCGGTCCGTTCCGAAATCCGAGAAGCGATGAACTGTCTTCGTCGACTGAGTCAGATCAGCGTTTCCTCGGTTTCTCCACTGGCCACCGGCCTTCAGTTCACCCAACGAATACCTTCTGGGGTACCCGTTGTTCGTCCATACGATTCACGTGTCCGGCCCATTGCAGCTTCCGCAGTCTTACAATTCTTGAGACCTCCGGTTCGTCAAAAATTTCATACAACTCATGGTTGTATCGAATTCGCCATTGGTCCTCGTCTAGCTTCGCTCCGATTATTCGCTTCAGGACCCGTCGCTCAAAGGCGTTCAATATATTTGCGGATGCTTGGGTTAGGGTCCATGTTTCACACCCATAGCATAACACAGGTCTTATCACAGATTTGTATACTTGGAGCGTTGTTTTCCTGTGTATGCAGCTGGTCTTCAGGATCGTCAATACTGAATAGAATATATTATTTGCGAGCTGTATTCTTCGGCGTGTTTCGTCTCTTTCATTGCCCGTTTTCGTTATTTTGGCGCCTAAATACACAAACTTGAGATTATTTCCTCGACTGCATCATAAACTTTGTTTTATTCTCATTGATTTGTAGCCCTACTAGTTTTGCTTCGCTGTCAAGTTTCAGGAAGAGTTCTTTGGCAGTTGTTAATGACCGTGAATGTTGATGTCGTCCGTATAGGCCACTACTTATCTTGAGTTGTATAGTAATGTACCTCGCATATCAACAGGTAGCTATCTTATGACGTACTCCAGTGCTAAATATTTGCTGTATGTATAACTATGGAACTATGGCTATGGAACATTATGCGCTTTTTACCGACTCAGGCACTACAGCTTTGCTAGGATTTGCATGAAAGTTTCAGGAATGATAGGTACTCGTATCATAAAAATCTTTAAAAAGTGGTTCAGGTAGTGGTATCAGCAATCGTAAAAGAAAATAGTGACTGTTTTAAATGAGAAGATTGAATCATTTTGATTTATTTTTCCCCAACTTCTACGTTTAAGGTACCTGCTTTTAACACTTGATTCAATTTATTGAATAACTAAAGATGAGTACCTACAACTTATACTCATAGGTGAAACACGTTGGAGATGCAGGAGAGAGCTCCTCACTTGTAACCATTCTAGGGTTCGAAAAAAATGTTCTGATGCCATGAACCGATGATTTGAATTATTCACCCAAAACTTGTTTAAAAAATGGTTCTAATTCATCCAAAGATGCCGAATTTCATTCATAACCACATAACAGAAAAAAAAAAAAAATTTCCTTATTGCTCGGCTCATTTAACATATTCAAGTAAACCACTATTTGTTAAATTTTCTTAAAAATCCGAAGTAAATAAGAGTGCCTTGGTCGGTTTGAAATACATGGTTAATATGTACATGTGTTTTTTTAAAATTCCATGCAATTGAAATAGCAATAACTCACTTGATTATGATTTGATTTCCATGTAATTTTGTAGGCGTAAGGGTTTTATATCAACTTACATAAATGTAAAATTTTGGGAAGCTTAAGGGCATCGTTTCGATATTTAGGAGAATATATCAAATTTACAAATCAAACAATTACTAACAAAGTTGAGATAATTTTGATTTCTGAAAGTTGTGGCGAATTCCGGCGTACCGGCATTTTCCCATTCGCAGCTTCAAATTGCCGCCGTAACATCTCCACCTTCCTTAGAGCACTCACTTATACCCTTTCCTCTGTATATTTTTATTAACATTTCCCTATAATTTTCATTTCCACACCATCTCAATCCCACCATCTTACTCCATTTTGAAATGGAAAAAAAATAGTAATATAATGATAATCTTAATTTTCCCACAAACAACACTCCATTCATAATTTCCCATTAACAGAATTTCATTCGATACCTGATTCCTTCCTTCATACTAAGTAATTTTATTCATTAGCTTCCACTGACAAAGTTTTATTTGTTATACTAACAAAATTCATCCACGCTTCCCTACTAACAAGTTGCTAATTCGATGAATGAGAAATCAACAGAAGGTGGCTCCGTTGGTAGCGTCGTGGATTCTCGACGGGGGGTCCACTGGGACCCTGGGCTTAAGTTCTGCCGAGCGCAGGGAAACACTCCTTTTGGGATATCGGCAAAAGCAATTATTTCCGTATATATAACGATTTGCATCTAATCAAACGCTATCATGGTTATGCAAATCGCCATATATACGAAATGGAAATTGTTACGTTCGTCGATATGGAAAAGATGTGTGGGTAGCGGAATCAAAGTGTATTGAACTTTGACTATGTTACCCAGATGTGGCAGCGTTAACTGGGAATGAAAGGATTTTGGGATTGAGTTAGTGAAATTTTTGATTTGGGATGGCAGTCAGTTTTGTGTTTTAAAAGAGGAAGAACTTCTTTGGTGGTGTAAAGAAAATTTTTTATTTTGGACTTTGAGAAGGAATAATAGTTTGAAAGTTGAAATGTGCTTTTAATTTGGAATTAAAAAGTGGTTTTGATTTGGAAATTGAGAACTGACTTTAATTTGAAAGTTGAGAAGTGATCTTAATCTTGAAAGTTGAGAAGTGATTTTAATCTTGAAGCTGAAAAGTGATTTTAGTTTCGAAATTGGAAGAGATTTTAAATTTGATTACTGGGTGGAATTTAAGAATTGGGTGGTGGTTTGGCTGAGTGATTTGGGATGTGTTAGAGAAAAAGATTTGGATGGAGAGTTGGTAGGGAGAGAAAGAAAAAGTGAATGAAGATTTTGTCTGTCTGAATTCAGGGATTATCCGGGATTAGTATGATCGCATTCTAAGGCTCCCTTTCATTGTGTAATAATATTATTATTTTAGTAATAACTAAAAGCAAACGGTGCGTATATAAGAGAAGACGTTGAAGAAGAGAATCTTCCTTATTATCAGTGAACGACAGTGAATAAATTTCATTGTGCCCTTTCATTGAACAACAATAGTACACATTTATACCGAATCATTGAAAAGACCATCAGCAATTTTTACGACTGGTGATCAGAGTGTGCAACTTGTGTAAAAACAAAAACAAAAACAAAACAAAAAAAAAGAAATTTAATTTAAAAATTTGATAGTTTCTAGCAGTCCCCCATTTCCCTTCCAGTTGCAGAGCGCTCTACAGCCGTACAAAGGGTAAGTAATTACGTATCATTTATTAGGGTATTGTAAAATCATTTTACAATACCCTACTAAAATCGCGTCCTGTCTGTCCGTCTGTCCGTCTGTCTGTGTGTCACATCACTTTATCTCGCAAACTACATAAGCTAAAAACACAATATTTTGTAGGTAGGTGTAAAGTGATGCCCTCTTCAAAGTTTCATCACAAAAAAAAATTTATAAGGTGTTCAAGGGGGGTCTCCCCATATAGGGGAGTGGCCCCCGAAAAAAAAGGTCTTGATGAAAACTTTACAAAACAGGTCTTAAAATGAAAGATTTTGCTTTGAGGGGGCAGGGGAAGGGGAAACGTACGAATATTTTGTGTCTCCCCCTCGCGATTGGACAGCTTCGAACCGAAATATCTGAAAAAAATCATTTAGGTGAGACTTTAAGAGTACAAGGGCAACAAATATCTTAGAAGTCGAAATTCGATCAACTTTGTTAATAATAGTACATTTTATAAATTTTACGTTTTTGCATATCAAATCAAGATCCGACCCTTAAATTTGCCAAAAACTATAATATAAGTAAGCAATTGTATGTGTTCTGAAAAATTATGAAGTGGTAAAAACAATCATCTTTAATTTCTTAAAATGACCTCTCCCTTTCCCGTCCTTATCCCTTCGTCTTAGTTTTTTTATGTGTAAGGTGGGTCAGCACGAGCAGAGGGTGTCCTGGAAGTCCCACGGCATGGCTGAGTGCTAGCCGGCCTCAGTATACCTTTCCAGGTTACTCACCCCTCTGTTGAAACTCAATGTCTGCATATGAGGTGACTTCCGCGGTTGTAACAAAGTTTTGTTGTCCTTGGATTCCTAAAGACCTACCTTTGTGATTTTTTCAAGTTTTCAGCTCGAAGGTTTCCAATCATGAGGAGAAGGGACACAAATATTGCTCGAACATTTTGCCTCTCCCTGGACTCTGAGTGCAAAAAATGACATTTTTCAATTTCTGACAGTGCTAGGACCTTTCATTTGATACGCTACTCCACTACATTTTATGAAAACAAGTTGGGAAGACAGACCTACGCTCATGTCAGAAAGGTTTTCCACTCAACTTACAGAATGCAGTAACGAGCAACAAATAATATCAAGAAACATGTAAAAGACAATTTTATTGGAGAAAATATGGAATTCGAAGATCATACTATTACTAACAAAGTTGAACGAATTCTGACCTCTGAGGCATTTTTTATTGTTATACTCATAAATATCTCCCATGATAATTTTTTTTCAGATTTTTTAGATCACAGGTGTCCCTTCACGAGAGAGGAAACACATTTTTCATGTATTTCACGTATACTAACAAAACTATATGGAGAGACCCCCTTAAACCCCTTTGAAAAATTTTCCCACCCCAAAACTTTCGAGAAGTCACCACTTCGGGCCTTTCCACAAAGCTTCATTGCTGTAGCTTCTATAGTTTCGGAGAAAAAGCGCTGTGACATACAGATGGACGGACAGACGGACACAGGTCGTGATTGCAATAGGGTTTTGTATTTTAGTTAAAAATGTTTAAGGGTCACTGTGTTATAAGGGGGAATCACCTTAAACAAATCATGATATATTTGAAAAGACCTAAACTTTTAAGGGATCACCACTTCTGACCTTTTTACAAAGGTTGAGCTTTGTAGCTTCTATAGTTTTGGAAGAAATTTCTTATGACGCATGGAGCGACGGACAGACGAATGGACGGATAGACAGGCCGACAGATGGCCAGATAGGACGTGTAGCAAGTAGGTTTTTGCAAAATTTCTCACTGAAATCCCTTAAAAACTTGGAGGTACGCCTAAATAACAAATAATTTAGAGGCTGGAATTCTTTGAACTTGACTGATAGTAGTAGGATTTAACATTTGCGTCAGCAAAATTGTATCAGTATGATTAAATTGAATGAAATCAGCCCTTTAAGTATTTCCTCAAAATACCATTTTATTCTATGTTTCAATAAAATTTACCGACGTTATAGTCGTTTGAATTTCGTCCAATTGCAACAATCATATACGATTTTTCTACTACACGGGCTTTCCATTGACCTACACTTTTGATTGAATCTTCTGCGGATTTTCAGATAAAATGAATAACAAATTTACATTTAAGATTCAGATCAGTCAATGATTTTAGTAATATTGGAACAAAATATTGGCTGGTTAAAGTGGAGTTCTTCTAAAGCAAGAATATGTTTGTTGTGCGTCATTAAATATTTTCTTGAATTAAATCAATCTGTTTATCCACATATTGTAGGTCTAGTACAAAACCCTTTTGACATGAGTGAATTTCTGTCTACGAAACTTGTTTTTGATAATGGTTTCTTTCGTTCCGACTATCCCACAAAGAAAACAGCAAAATTTGGTATAACCCAGCTGAAGTCCGAGTAATAGGGCGAAAACTTTGAAATCACCACAGAATTTAAATGAATATTTACTACATTTGATTTTTTCCAGTAATAACTACATGTTTTCATAGATTTCTATCATATGAGCAGCATGGGTCAGAGAAGGAAATTCATTTCCGTTATGCAGAAAAACTGCCATTAAGCCAGTTTCAGAAGCGTCAATGAATAAACGCCAATGAGAGGGATTAAGCACGATTTTCGAATTCTCCATCATCCCCTTCATATCATTACAATACACTGAGTCTCCATCTTGAGAATAGTATGACCTAAAGACTTCGTCACGATTTCGAAAATAGCTCACTTTAGTTTCATGATGTAGAAAATTCCATTCTTTTACATGAGATTCTAAGAGTTCTGACTGCTTTTTTGACAAATTCAAGTCGTAAACTAAGTCGTTTAGGTCTTCTTGAGGTATCAAGTGTAGTTTGCTTGAGATTTCCTCAAACTCAGATTAATCGTAATCAACGACCCGCGATTTGCTCGTAAAAGACACAGATGTAACTAGTATAGGTAAATTGTCACTATTAAGTACTGGTCTCTTAGTTGACTGTCAATTAGGGCAACCAATGTGTGTTTTTCTTAGAATTAATACCTTTTATATCTCTAAGAAAAAAATAGCCGTCTGAAACGTGATCTTTTCGTTCATTTCAAATCATTAATACAACAAACGGCACAGACAGGGCCCTTTCTTCCAACTACTCAAATTCTTAACACAGGCTATGCAACAAATATGTGGAGCCCAAGATTTGTCTTAATGTGCCACAGGTAAACCAAAATACTGACGATAAGTCTCCATCACAACTTTAGTGAAATTTCGTCTCTGTTTTTTGAAAGTTAGTTAACCACAAATATAATAAAAAGAGTCAGGATCGTTATCATAGTTTCTCAGCATATTTAAACAATCACAGCACTTACTTTAAAGTCAATAAATTTAAACTGACAGCAAAACAATTAATTTAACGGCTGTTTATTCGCGACCGTTTGCTTGCGTTTTTCAGCGTAATATTAGTTATACGAATCAACACATCACTAGAAATGTAAGGACAATCGAAATAAACTAATGCTATTTATTAATGAGTGTAGGTGGCAAACACAATATTGGCCATCAGAGTTCGTGTGGCATGATTAGTGTTGACCAGTGTATTTAGTGACCCACGCATAATCATCCCGCGTGCACGTCGTTTTGTTTTCGACATTTTGCGAAATATTAGTTTCTCAGACTAATATATAGTTACTACGAGTGGAAATTGAACAAAAGTATGTTATACGTTATTGTTATTTTTTGAAATTTTATTTGTGTTAATCATTTTTTTTTTTGATTATATTATTTCTTGTTGTTATTCTTAAAGCATGTGTATACAATGCTATGATGTAATTTTTCATTATTATATGGTTATTTTTATGAGCTGAAAAATTTATGATGGCGTTTTTTATGGGTATGGATGGATTTGGTAAGAAGTCAAGAAAAAGATTTTACAAATTTTAAATCAGTCCTACAGATCGATAGAGAATACTCTGAGAAAATATGTAGAGTTTCAGACTCAGAATGCGAAGAGAACGTGGAAATAGAGTCACGTTGGTCGACTGACCAAAGTGGAAATGAGACATCAGTTTCATCGAATGAGGATATTATTGTTATCAGACGTAATTGATATGTAATTCGTATAGTTGACTCGGATGATGATTCTTCTCTCAGTGTGGAGCCACATCATCCTTCACCTTCATCGTCACGATCAAGCTATATAGTACATCCAGCTAAGAGCTACATTTCCGGAAAAAATAAACATAAGTGGGCATTTAGCTTACGTAGTTCGAGTACTCGTACATCAGCATGTGACACTACCCACTACATACCGGGCCCTGTCAAGGCAAAGTCAAAAGCACCTTATTGAATACTAACCGTTATAAATTTTCAAAGAATATAAAGCAAATTCCAAACAATAACAATACAAAAACTTTATGCCCCAAATGAATCTCTAAATTTATACCTTATCAGTTAAACTATTATCAAAAAACTATAGAGAATTCAATTAATTAAGATTATTACATATATTATGATTTGATTGGAAAAAATAGAAAAAAAACCAAAACTATCCTAAAATTATTTATAGTTGTAACACAACAGTGAACTTTGATCCTACACCTAATATGTTATAACTTAATTCTAATAAAATTCAACCGAAAACTTTCTCTTCTACTAAAAATTCTATCACAATATTCCTAACCTACGCGTTTAACCTTATCTCTTAACCGAATATAATAAACACAACATATACCTTACCTTTCCCTAATTTTTAACACAAGTAAACAACAATACTAAATATAGCAATAATGAGGTGAAACTCAAAACTTAGTAACGAAAAACACAAAACCTGAAAATAAACCCGAATAATTTAGACATTGTCATTCAGCCACCAATACCTAGATTGCTCCGTCATAGCTTGATCAGCTTCAACGAATCTAGCAAATGAGTACCTCCATTGGAATTGTTGGTCTCGTGAACTCAAATTTGGAGGATATTTTATCTTCTTATCGGTGGCCCGTCGATATATGTGATATATGACTGGGACGCCATCAGAACCAAAAACATATCCATTCATGTCCAAATACACGAATGCTTCTGGAGGAACGAAGCCAGTAGCGATGCAAGTCACAATATATCCGTCTGCAGGGTGGAACGGCTGTGAATTCGAATTTTGATAAATTAGGCATTTTGATAAATTCTTCTATTCGATATATAATGCTTTCAATCCATCTCAGGCTTTCTGTACAAACCAGTATATGCACGAAGACATTTCCTTTCGAAAACTCTTAATTTTACTATAGTACTAGCACTCTGGTTGTACCAGGTCTGACATTCATATGTCAAAACTGGTCCAACCAGGGTCTTTTAACAGATAATTTGACCTTTTGATCAATGCATTTGGAATGAAAAAAGCCTTCGTAGGGCCATGACTACTTTTTGTGCCTTACTGAGCATGATTTTGACATGTTCAGTAAAGTACAGATACTGATCGAGATGAACATCGAGGTATCGAACACAGGATTTATATGGAACCCGTTCTGAACTGCCCTCACCAGCCATGATGCGGAAATCTCTCCAATTACGTTTCATGTCTTGACTGACTCCCTGCAGCGTTGTCCGAAACAAAATGGTTTCGCACTTCTGCGCATTGATTTTCATTCGCCAATTGTCAGTGTACAGCTGCACATCATTGATCATTTTTTGGAGATTAATCTGAACTATTGTAGCTTTTCGGTCTGCCGTATAGATGATCAAATCATCAGCAAACGCTACCAATGATCACGTTGGCGAGACGTTAAAATCAAAGCCGTTCAATAGCTTGCGAATGAAGATTGAAAAGAGTAGAGGGCAGTAACTGTTACCTGCTGTAGACCATTCCAGACGTTAAATTTGCGCATTGTTATCAGATTTCCATCAGTTACAACAAACGATTTCCCGTATAACATATTGCACATCATAGCGACAAGGTATCTGGGGAGCCTGTCCTGAAGGAGTTTAAAAACTAGCCCATCTAACCACACCGTATCAAAGGCTTTTCATATCAATGAGACAAGCTCCAACACATTGTCTATCATTTAGTTTCCACCAGATGTCTGAGGTTACTTTCGTTATTGCATGTGTGATCGAATGCCTGGCACGAAAATCTAATTTGCAATTCGGCATCAACTCATATTCCTCAATGTGGGCGTTTAATGCTTTGTTGAGTATCACTTCGAACACCCTGCTGATGTTAGGCACCAAGCTGATTGGGCGATAGCTTTTGGGACATGAAGATTCTTTTCTTTTCTTCCAGATCGGGAATAGCTTAGCCTTTTTCAACTCATTTGGGAAATATGAATTGATCAGCATGTTGTTGAACAATATGCAATAATTCCTAATAGCAACCCCAGGCAAATGTCGGAGAACTACATTTGGAATACCATCAGTTCCACATGATTTCTTGTTGTTTATCCTTGCAAAATATGAAACACAAGTCAAGAAATCATTTGGTACTGGATTTCTTGTTGTTTATCCTTGCGAAATATGAAACACAAGCCTTCATAGCTGACAAAATAATCAATAAGATTCAAGCTCGGTATGAGGTCAGATGTTAATGTTTCATTGAAATGAAGAATTGATTGGCCGTTCAGGCTTGACTTGAAGTCGAAAACTTTTGCTTCAACAACCTCTCAAAATATTTTATTCCTTCTCTCAGGGTTTGGTAGATAGATCAATTCAAAATGTGTTCCAATCAGGGCAAGTTTCTGCAATCCCTCACATATAATCCTGTTTCCATTTCTATCCGGAGTCGTACTATCAATTTCGATACAAGCCCTATCGAGAAGATTTATCTCATCACTAGTGACTTTAAGATTCGATACCTTCACTCAAAACTTCTTGCGGAATATACTATTCACTTTTGCGAAAACGTTATTTGGGTCCTGTGGGCTAATACCCCTCAATTTTTCCGCCCATTGATTGCTGACCTCACTCCTGAATTATGAACGGATTAAGTTCCGGACAGCCAACGAGGGATGGTTGTAGTCCAAAAATTGTCAATAAATATTGTTGACGCGTGTGAGAACAAGGCTTTTCAATCTTTACAACCTTGCAATGGTTGGTGTCTCATATCTTTCCATATTGTTTCGATGTTTCATCTTGGGAACTACTTTCTCAATCGTTTTCAACGTCAGCTTCTCTAACTTCGACAAATAGAGATCTATTTCATCCTTAGTTAGATTCCTGTCATTAGGAACCATTGAGCAAGAGTTGCCAGCATCAGAAAGAGGACATTGCTTCTGGTAATCCCGATTAAACATCTTTTGAAACTTTCCCCAGTCTGTTTTTTTGAAATTCAACCGATGATTTTCATGTTGAACTGGAATGAGGAAGAAATCATCTCTTTGGTGATTGATTTCCATTACGATTGCGTTATGGTCGCTATCATAAGGAAGCACCTGCAGTTCCCGTTGAGGACTATTAAAGATGAATTCCAGTCTTGCGTCACCAATGCATTTAAATTAATTTGTCCAAGGTTATGTTGAGATCCCGACCCATATAGATTGCACATGTATGCAATTTGGTTCTCTGATATCCAACGATTTCAGGAAAATTTCTTCTTCTTCTTTGTAGCACTACAGCCCCTCTCGGGCCTTCGCTTAGAGATATTTAGAGTATCTCATTTTCATGACCTTATTGATTTTTTCAGAAGTTGGTTTGGCTAACACCATGCTCCCGTATGCCTGCTCAGCTATGATGTGAGCGATTAAATCAGTACATATCACCACTGAGTGAACACTCGTAGTCTCTCCGAAAAATCCCCTGAACTAAATCACGTAGCTCCCCACGAGATTTGAACCTGGGACCTTCGGCTTGTGCATTCAGGAATACACCTCTTGGATTATTAGTGGCGTTCAGCCGTAATATATGCTTGGCTCAGGTCACCGACAAGAATATAATAACTATGCAGCTTCGTTCAGTTCGAGTATTTCAAACAAGGAATTGGGCTCCTCCTTGAGCTTGAGAACAGTTCCACCAGGTGCATAGGCAGAGATAACGAAGAGGTTATCCCCAGAGGTTAGATTTTGATGACGGACACTTCAAAAGGTTTAAAGCTTTTGAATTCGACTTTTTCAATAGTTTGGAAATAATAAGGTATTCGAACCAATATCCCGATGCCATCTCCCCCATCACCTATTACCCTATCGTTTCTTACGAATTCAAAGTCCTTGCATGTCATGGAGTGCCATGAATTAAAGTGGGTTTCCGTGAGACGCATGATGTCAGGCTTTCAAGGAGATAATCACGCCGATGTATAGTAACAATGAAGTTGGAGTTGATCGAGATGAAACGAATCCTATCCATGGGAATGTGACTGGATGACAAACTATTTTGAAGCATGTTGGCCTAAACGTTGAAAAACGAATTTGATTTTATGGTCTTGTTTATTGATTCTATCTGAAAGAGATTCAAGCTGTTGGTAAATTTTGAGAAGCAGCTCATTACTGCCACTTATACTATTTATTTTATTTACAATGTTGTCTGCTGGTCCTCTAGCAGCAAGTGTAAATGCTACTCCAGGTTTGACGATGTTGGGAGGTAACAAGTTGTGACGTACTTGGGTTTGTTTCGGGGAAAATTTAACTATTGCATCTTGATACCGAGCGAATCCTCGATATGAGTTAACACAGTATAATTTTTCTTTGGGCTCCATCTGAGCCAATTTGCATTCACCGGGGGGTGTGAATATCTTTAGATTTAACACAAGGATAGTGCATGGCACAATTGGCAGCCGAATGACCGAGCATTTGCCACCTGTAACACTGGTTGACCTCGGTTTTTTGGAGGTGCTCCTACCTCACAACTCTAAAGTTTAAGTACCTTGCCTGTCGGAGGGCACTCGGACTGCTATCGTTAGAAATTTGGACCAAATAAAATGGTAATATTTTGCCTTCAACAGTTGATCTCCTTGTAGCAAAATTTTTAACACAGATGAACTTTATAGCTAGTGCTGCTTCCTGCAACATAACGACTAGATAAACTGTATTCTCCCCACAGTCTAAGCGTTTCAACAGGAAGGTCTGATTTTTTCCGCCTTTGGCGTATATATGAAGTGGGGAGCTTTTACACTATTAAGAGCATCTTTCGCCAGTTTGACATCAGCCAATGTTTTTCTCTTAATTGTGAGTTTATCAGCGGTCACTCTCTTAACTTCAAAGTTATCGATTTTATGTTTGACTGCCAATAACCAAACCATATCTCCTCCACGCTGCCCAAAAACGTTTATTGGAGGTACTTTCTCATTTACCTTATTATTTTTAATAAGAGAACTAGCAGACACACCGGTTGGCTTCTTCTTGTTCTCCTTATTTTTTGATTTTAAATATTTAATGAAATTATTACTACAATCATTAATATTACCTATGCTATCTTGGCACTCCATCTCGATGTCCATTTTGTCATTCATCACAGACAGCACCGCATAGTAATTGGCGCTGTCGTTTGCTACTCCTGCGCTTAGTATGTTTTCAGCATCGTGGATTGATATCTTGCACGTATCTTGTAATTTTGCTTTATATATTTGATACTTTTGCGTTGCTACTGTTTTTTTGTTGGTCATGTTTATTCTCGCGGTTCTTTTTCTCGTTCTTCTTATTTGTTATTGCTTCTTCTTTGCGGGACGTATTCTGTGACTTCTTCACTTTTGTTTTGTTTGCATTTGTTAATGTCCGGACTATTTTCTCTAATTTTTGTATTCGGACTTTCATCTCATCGTTTTGTTTAGTAACCTTTGCGTTTTCTCTGGTTACTCTTTCGTACTCTTCACTTGAAAGCATAATACGCTTGCCATGCTCAAAGCTGCCTTGATCGTTTTTCCGCTTCGTGATTTTATTTTTCGTTGTATTAGAAATGTCTGGCCCTGGGTCCTCCAGCGGTGGGAAGCCATCGGGCTCCTCCATCCCCATGGTGAAAAAACGTTTCTTCTTTTTTAAAATTTTCTCGCTGGCAAAATTCAGATACTCGATAAATTGTTCGAAAGTTTGACGATGTAATAAGTTTTTTTCTAAAGTTACTTTCTAATTGACGTTTTTAAAAAATTATTTTAATTTATAAAAATTCTTGACAGGAGGGAATTAAGAACACGTCTAGACGCAACGAGTGCTAGACGTAGAATCCATACCTGGTTCTGTGAATGTAGTGAGATATAAAATTGAACCAATATCGGTTTTTAATTTGTTTATATCCAGTAAAATGATTGATGAGGTTGTATTGTACACAAACGCTGGAATTGAAATAAAGAGGGGCAAGTACAATTAATTGTCTCATACTACTTCTTACACAACAAGTAATGAAATAAAAGTATTATGGAGTCTCCTTCTTCAATCAGCAGGTGTCAAAAGTACTCATTTGCCAACAAGAGTTTTATTTGATTCTTAACGAAGTGGTAGAATTTTAAAGCTTGTATAAGTGCTGACCAATTTGACTTCCTACTAAGATGTTGCCAATTTGATGATCGATCCACCAGGCAGCACTATTTGACTATTGATAAGTACAAGATCTCAGTGGCCAATTGTGATCACCTCTTCGAGAGAACACGGTCCGGAAATTTTTCCCGTAAAAGATCAATGGTTTCGTTGCTTGTGTGGCACGTAGCGCCATCTTGTAAACTTTGTCCAGATCAACACCATCCGATTTCGGCCATAAGAAATCATTAATCATCCCTCGATAGCGCAATCTATTCACCGTAACTGTTGTTCCAGTCTCATTTTCAAAAAAGGAAGGTCCAATGACTCCGCCGGACCATAAACCGCATCAAACAGTCACACGTTGAGGATAGAGAGGCGTTCCAACTATAACTCTTGGTTTTTTCGAGCCCCAGATGTGACAATTTTACTTGTTGACAAAGCCATTGAGGTGTAAAGGGGCCTAATCACTCAGGATGATTTTTCGATGGAATTCTGGATCATTTTCATGCATTAGCAAAGACACGACGTTTTTGATGATCGGTCGGCTTGAATTTTTGTGTTAACTGAACTAAGACCCAAATCTTTATGCAAAATATGGTGTAATGACGTTTGTGGAATGCCTTATTCCACAGAAAGGCGAGGAATGGACAAACCTGTGTTTCCTTCAACACTCTCGACTACAGCAGCAATATTCTCGGCTGTTCTTGAGTGATGACCCAAGAATGTTCGAGTTTTACGAACCGTCTCTGCGAAATTTTCATCATTGTTATAGTGAGTTTGAGTAATTTCAATGCGTTGTTGAAGCATGTATCGTTCCATTTTTAATAATGGTGTAGTTTTTGTCTGTCAAATATCAAAAAATGACAGCTTTAAAAGTGACATCTACCGGAATAGCGGCCTATTCAAAATTACACATCTTACAACAGTGGTAAAATGCCCCTGGCTACATTTTTTGTGAAACAACTTTTTGAATATATCTCCATAACAAAATGAAATATAATCATGGAGAACTGGTTTACTTCTATCTCGCTCGCTTCAGAGTTATTACAATTTCCTTACAAACTAACTATCGTCGGTACGTTGCACAGCAATAAACGAGAAATCCCACCAGAGCTGAAAAATTCTAAAACACGGAATATCGGCACTCACATGTTTGCTTTCGATTTAGAAAAGACTTTGGTTTCGTCCAATAAATTAATTTGTTAACTATCTACCGCTCATGACCAGCCGGATATAAACCCTGATTCGAAAAAACCAGAAGCGATTCATTTCTACAATAGTACTTAAGTGGCAATTGACACCATTGACCAAATGTGTATAGTCACGAGTTTTAATTCACAAGACCAATAGCTGGCCTCAATACATATTTTAGAATATTTTGAACACATACAGCCTTGGCCAAAAGTATTACGCATTCTAAAGTTTACTTAAAATAATGGAAAGAAACAACTTCTACTTTTTACATTGATTTATTACCATTTAAAGGTACAAAAAAGAATAAAAAAATCTTAAAATCTAGTCGGTGTTCCTTTGGATTTAATTGCTGCGTTGATTCTATCTGACATGCTGCGTACAAGCTCAGTACAATCCTCTCTTGTAATGGCATGCCATTCTTGTTCCAATGCATTTTTTAATGCCTTTTTCGATGCAATACTGTGCTTTTTAATCCTTTGCTTCAAAATGCTCCAAAGATGCTCAATCGGGCTCAAATCTGGGGACTGTGCAGGCCAATCCATCAAGTCAATGTTGTTTTCAGTAAACCAGCGCATCGTAGTCGCTGACTTTTGACGAGGTGCATTGTCTTGTTGGATTATGAATATCCGTCTAAGTTGGTGTCGCCAAAAATAATTGTTAACGAAGCCATAAGTACAGTTTCAAGTACTTCTATGTACTTTTCGCTGTTCACACGACCTTGACAAACAAACATTTCGCCAACCGTATTAACAGCCATACAGTCCCAGATCAATATGCTGCCTCATCCGTGCCTGACAGCTGGTATGACGCAATCTGGATGGTATTCTTCACCCACACGTCACCTCACGAAGGTCACACCTGGTGTTCTAAATACCTATAACATAAATAAAAAAAGGTTTTTTAAAAAGCGCCATAACTTTTATGGTTCAAGTGAAATAAGTAAGTGATCATTCTTATTAATTATGAAAGCAGTAAAATCAACTTACCTCAAAGTTAGATTCGTCAGACCACACCAGGTTGGACCAATCTTCTTCTGTATAATGTTTATGCCGTAGACGTTTTTTTGTTTGCGTCTGAAAGCCAAGGCTTCTTCTTGGCTTTGCATCCTTTTAGGACTTCTTCTTCTGACCGTTCGAGCACTTATTGACTTTCCAGCCTCTTCGGACAAGGGAGCAGCAAGCTTTGATGAAGTTTTCTTCCGATCTTTAATGGATTCGCGTATTATTTTCTATTCTTGCGCTTCGTCGTTACACGTTTTCTACCTGTTCTCGGCTTATTAGCATATGCGCCAGTTTGTGCAAACCGTTTGATGGCAGATTGCACGGCACAACGCGAACATTTCACCAACTTAGCAATTTATTTTTGCAACCTTCCTTGTTCATCTAAAAAGTGTATTTTTACACGGTTTTCCAAACTAATTTCAATCCTTTTCGGCATTTTTAAATAAATTAAATGTCAATTATGTCGGTCTACCACAAATAAAAGTTTTTCAACTCGTTAGACTCCTGATCTCAAGTGACCAAACATTGACTGATAAGGACGAAAGGAAACTAAATTCTTTGTTTTCGGTCAGCAGGTATTTTATTGCCTTAACAATGTGCCGCTTACTATTCTATGTAATTACTAATGACCCCAGTATGTCATCTAAGATAAATATTTGTTCATTGTTCAATTAGTAAACACGTGTTGTGCATTTTTGTGGGGGTGCCTAATACTTTTGACGAAGGCTGTATGTACTTTATGTGTCTGACTTGGTAAGGATGAGATGAAAACCGCAAAAGAGACGAGAAATTGTCCAACGACTAGTGGATGAGCTCACTGAACCGTGATTACGAGAGCCCTACAATACTGTGACTTTGCGGAGTAATTTTAGAGCAAGTAGCAAAGGTATTTTAAAAATTGAAAACATCCTAGCAGGTCCCTCTCAATCACAATCCCCTATGAAAAGTATAGCATGGCAAAACTCGCGTGCCATGTCTGTAGAAAGGCAATTTGTGGAGACCATACTGTCCGAGTCTACAATGAGTGCAAAGAATATTTTTATTTTAGTTTTTTCATTTTATTCAAATTTAATAAATATTCCTTCATATGGTTTACTTTTCAAGTAATAAAAACGAATACAAACAAAAAAATAAAGTTTTATTTTGATAGTCTGTGAGACTGATATCTACTGATAACGTAACTCGAAAATATGATTGATAATCTAGCGTTAAATAATTTTTCTGAATGCACGGTTCCTTAAATTTTCATAAAACCCGAGCAAAATAGTTGTGCCTGGTCGATTTGAAATACGTATCAACCATCAACATGTGTTATTGTTGTAGTAATACCATACAATTAAAATGGCTATATCTCACTAGATTATGATCTAATCTCTATAAAATTTTGTGAACATAAGCACCTTATATTAGCCTAAATAACTGTGAAGGTTTAAAAATGTAAGGATATCGTTTAGGTTTTATGGGGAATACGTAAAATTAACAAATCATGCTATTGACTGAATTAGATTTCTGAATTATTTGTTATGCTCCCATTTGAAATTACCTCCGTGGTTTTTTCTGATTTTTTGGCTCTAAGTTGTCCAGTTGCGGGAGGCACACATTTTTCGTACATTTTGCCTCTACCAGGACCCTCTGATACTCTAAATTACTTTTTGATGTCAGATCTTAAAAGTTCCAATCAATATATTTCATCTGAACTCCCGCTTGACTACTTTTTATGACAATTTTTTGAGAGGATCCCTTCAGTGTAAGTGGTGACCTCTTTAAAAAAAAATAAAATTGTGTACATGACGTAAAGTTTCGAAAGACTACTATTTCTGACCTTGCAACAAGCTTTGTAGCTTCTTATGCTTCTGTGAAAACTTGCTGTGACACTCGGGCAGACAGACAGACAGATGGATAGACAGAACGTTAAACTAGTAGATCCTTCAAAAATTCGTATTACAAACTCCTGAAAAGCCGTTCACAAAAGAAAAGTTAGATTGTGCCTCATTTATTCTTAAATTAATTGTATCCTAAGGACAGCGTTAATTTTTGGTCAGAACAGTTTTGTCTCTGCAGGTGTAAGAAACCTGATTAAACTTTCTTATGACTATTTATCCTTTTCAACCTTGTCTTTTTATATCCACGTAATCTGATTAATATCTTTCAGGAATTAAAATTAAAAGTCACGAAAACAAGATATTAGCGTGTGAGCTTTAAGTTAAGTTCCTTCGTTTACAGAAGATTGCTATTCAGTTAATCGTGCTTTTCTTTTGTGTTTGGAAAGTTATCCAATCATAATGTGCTCGTGCAAGAGAAATACGTGTACTCGTAATGAAAGAAGATAAGCAAAGTTTTGCAAAGTTTGTAAGTTTCTCCATGGAGTTAAATGCCTGGTGATAAAAGAATTTTCTTTTTACGTTTCTAAATTGAAAAGAAAAAGGAGTGAGAAATCAAGTAGACTGGTGTAAGTTTTTTTTTAGAATGCTTTTGGTTCTAGCAACAAAAGTAAAATGCTAAGCGCCAATATCCATCATGTGATGCAGGTTCTCGAAAACAAAATCTTTAGCATCAGGTAATGTGGAAATTTTAATGTATTTTTCTAGTTGAAAGCTGTTATATAAGATAGTTTTTGCAATACACTATTAATATCGGTACCTGTCTACCAGTCCGTTTGTCCATCAGTGCGACACAGCAAGTTTTCTCACAAACTAGATAAGCCAGAGGTAACAAACCCTGTGAATAGCTCAGAAGTTTTTGGTTAATGAAAGTTTTACAGTCGAAAAAAATTTCAAAGGATTTTCTGGGTCTCCCATATAAGAATGTGACCCCCTAGGTTTTTTTTCTTCGAAGATAGTCTTGTAGGGTGTAGCAATCGAAAAGGTTGTGTATTTGCTCGTGCCGGCCCTGTAAGACGAACGAGTGTTATAAATTTGCTTGTTTGTCGTCTACGTCGACAGCGACCTAGCCTAAGTGAATTTTTAGAGTTGGATGAAAATGAACTGAATAATTAACGGCCTTATATAACAGGACATAATCGATTATACCATCACCCCGAAACATGTCTACCGGTTCATCCAAAAGAATTAGATGTCGATTCAAAAGGTGAAGGCGACCCTTTTTGGCTGCTACAAAAAAAAAACAATGCAAATGATCGATGAGTTCACGGACGTTAACGACAGTGAACACAAAACGAAAATCGACGAACTCACAACCACAAAACAACACAAATTCAAAACAATATTGCTGCCAATCTCATGTCGGATCGTGAAATTTCAGTCATTTAAATAAGCCGCGACGTAGCCGAATTGATCTGGATGAAATTATATCGCCTATAAATATCTAAATATCAAGATTGTTAGAATAATGATTCATCATCATCAACATATTTGAGTAACAGGTTTTAATCTTTATGCTAATTAACAATTAACCAGTCGCAATATAACCATCAGAGCATTGTTCTACAGTAAGATAAGATAACAGCAATCACCGAGGAAATGCGTAATACCGCCATACAATCAAATTATGCCGGATCGCCATCAACAACTGATCGGGCAAACATTGTAAATAATGCACAACCATTTTCATTCACTGGCGCTGTAGCTACAGATAGTAATGTATGATAAAAATGGATAAAACTATGCAAAAATCGTAACAATTAGTAGACAAAACATATGGATACAACATTCAACTGAGATAATATGTATTTAAGATGCTTCGCGGCCAATCAATGGAATGAGTGGAAAGAGAGTGTAAATTGGGAAAAAAAAGAAGACGGAACAGAAATGAGCGGTGCCAAATGAATAGCTGACGGGAGTTTGTGAGGGACGTGAAGGAGTTTGGAGTCAAGATCTCGGGCGGTTATCGGTGAATCTCTGACAGTCGCGACTTAAGTGAATATTGTGGTGGAGTTTGTGGAGCCGGCAAATATGCCATTGTGTGCATTCGGATAGAATTCACGTGTCGAACGACGCGGACTTCATTGCTAGGCTGAACTTAGCAAGTGTTTATCTTCACAGAGAACGGAACAATTGTTGGAAAGGGCGGTGCGTGGCGTCGTCGGTGGTGGAAGCAACGACAGCGACAAGCAAGTCGGCAAAAACGAACGCAAATCGACCGTAAATTGGCTCAGCTCTACGCTAAACAAAAAACGATTCAGAAAATTGCGTGTGTTGCGGGGGGAGTAAAACGGTGAACGACCTTCAAAACTGTTTCGCGTCAACCCCCATAGTGTCAGTGCCCGGCCCGAAACTATACTCCATTTCGTTTTTTTTATGCTCGAGTTGAATTGCTGTTGCCAAAGCCGGAAAACGGGAATCTGTGATCAGAACGACAATTGCATCGGAAATTTGCATATTTATTATTGAAGTTCCCTAAATTCAACCTTCGTGACAAAACCCTATAACCTGCAATTGGTTTTTGCACTTTTCCAGTGAATGTATTATTGTTATAACGCATGTTCAAGGGTTGTCAATATTTCGTGACTTGATTTTCAAATGCATACTCAGCGGCAGTGACGACGACAGTAAATAGAAACGGTCGCGTTTTTCGAGGGTCCATTTTTGTCGAATTGAAAATTTTTCCGAATACAAACATCAGGTGGAGTGAAAAGACTAGTTGCTCGAGCAGCGGTTAAAATTTCGGAGTTCCCATTCACCGGCAGCATGGATTCTAATGGTGTTTTGCGACGGAAAGTTTTCTTCTGACGACCTTTTAAGAGTAAACCGTGATGAGAGGGAGTCCAGTTTTGAATGTAGAAAGGACGCGGTTTCTTGATTCCTTGATGGAAAACGGGTAAAGAGGATTGTGAGCATAGCTAGGGGGTTATAATAAGTTTGATTAGATTTTGCATGTGACAGACCCTAACTCGAAATGTTGTGTGTATCGTTCACTGTCCGAGGAGAAAGTCGTCGATGAATGTGTGTCGCATCTTCAATGGCAACAAAATAAAAGTGATTGATTCGGTTTGTGTTGATGCGCTCGGAAGTTACTACAATTATTTTCGATTTAGCTTCTAACTGCAATACGTAGTAGCTTACAATTTTTAGGAGGTTTTATACATAAAAGTAGAATGTTAGATTGAATAGATATTTTTTTTACCAGTGCAATTTGCTGAAAATTCTCAAAAGTGAACTATCTCTAATTTATTATGTGGTAACGCTAAGGCTGAATATCAGGAAATCGGACTGAGCTGCCGGCGAAATACTTAGCTGGAAAAATTCAGGAAAAAAACTGTTGGTCCTCGTATTGCCTTACAACTAATTATGTGAACAGCGTTACCAAGCAATATATCGTAAATTGCGGTCCCAGGATAGTTTTATGTTGCAAGTAATTACAACATCCATCTAGCTGTGCCAATTTGTATCATCTATTGGAATTAATACATCGTGTCTGTGACACCATCCTGACGTGAAATTCAATATGTTCCGCATAATTGTCACTCTGTGTAACACAACAGCAATTTGAATAAGCAAATTTTTATGAAGTTTAAATTTTTAGGATACCTGCATCATTCTCGAGCGCTCGACGGACCATGTGGGTAAGTACTCCTTTTATTAAATACCAAACATTTTTGTGATATTTGTTGAATTTTGATGAGTTCAATTCTTATAATGGTTAGATTTCTTTTATTAAATAGCAAACATTGTTGTGAAAGTAGTTGAATTTTGGATGGAACGAATTTTTATAATAGTTAGAATTTTTTTTCATTAATAGCGAAAATCTTTGTGATAGTAGTTGAATTTTTGGTAATTGGCAACATTTTCTTTCTCGATATTACTAAATTTTCGAGAAAAGATGGATTTTGATGAGCCGAATTTATTTATAATTGTAAAATTTTTTTTTTCTTAATAGCTAATTTTCTTTGCAAATAATTTAACTTTTTTTGGAAATAGTTGATTGGTGTGATAAACAAATGTATTAATGAACGTACATTAGTTCAGAAGAATGAAAAATAATAAATTTCCGATGTTGCTTCGGAAAAATTATTTATAAATAGTTTCCTGTGTATTACGTTGAAAGTACTTTTAATACAAAAATTTGGTGTAGTTTTTCTGGTCTATAAAGGAAAGAAATAAAATGCACAGATAAGTCATTTATAACACATGGTCTTTACTTTCTTTCTGTACTGACCGGGTATAGGACCCGGTACGATGGTGGGCTTTCAACGCAAGACATGAGCCAGCGCGGGTTGAGTGGCCCGAGCAAGGTGCCTCTTTATGGCATAGGGTTATGTAATCGGATTGCATAATTCTATGGCATAAATTGGTCACCAGGGTACTTCTCCTCTGATGGGAAGGCTCATACAAGTTAAGTTGCATGAGTTTTCCACTCAGAAGAGGAATACCTGGCCACTGCAACATTTTTACTTGTTTCACTTGTTCTCTGAACAAGTAATTATCTCTCGGTATGGTTGCCTACAATTTTTGTGACTTCGGTCGCCTTTTTTTTGGCCCCAGAAATTCGTGAATGCGAAATTTTTTTGCAGTGGGTCCTTGTGCTGGGGGGATGAACCCGCCCCATGACACCGCAATGCTAGCCTGCCAGCACATTCACGCGTCCCCAGACAAGGGCATTCTCGGCGGATATCTTCACCTTCCTCTGCCGAGGCAGCAGACCATCGCTGCAGTCCTTTACGGACATATGAGATATCTATTCACTACAAGGGTATGAAATGAAACATCTTGCTGGGATTTTTTAACATCTGTCATTAAAATTGCAGTATCGATTTCGGAGTAGGCAGAAGAAGCGGGAGAACACGAAAAATGTGGGTCTCTTCCTCGTGAGCAAAATATACTTTTCCAGATCAAATGAAAGTGTAAGCCTTCTTCCAAAGATTTTATCCACAAGTAGCTCTGAGGGCTCATGAGGATCCTTGATTAATCATTTCACCGTGCACCTTGGCACAGAAAATATTTTTACAGCTTTTTTATAGCCCATGACCTTATAGCTTCAGCACCTTTTTTCATTTGAATAGGATAATATGTATACCTCTTTGTTCAGAAATAGAGATAGTAGACTTTCACGAGACATCTGTAAACTAAATTTAAAAAAAAAATCTTTTTCTTGTTCGTAGCACAGCAGCTCCTCTCAGGATATCGCTTCCTGCGATAAACGCCTTCAACTGTCTCGCTCCGTTGATCGCGTCCTCCAATTTCGAAATCCGAGCAGTGATGAACTGTTTTCGTCGGCTGAATCAGACCAGTGTTTCTTCGGTTTTTCCACTAGTCTCCGCCCTTCAATTCTCCGAACGAATACCTTTTTGGGTATCCATTGTTCGTTTATATGATTCACATGGCCAGTCCATTGCAGTTTCCGCTGTTTTACAATCGTTGCAACCTCCGGCTCGTCAAAATGTTATATAGCTCATAGTTGTATCGAATTCCCGCTATAATTATCCACTCAGGAATCATCGCTCAACGGTGTTCAATATATTTGCGGGCGCTTGGGTTAGCGTCCATGTTTCACACCTACAGCATAGCACAAGTCTTACTACAGATTTGAATACCTAGAGCTTTGTTCTTCTGTGTATGCAGTTTGTCTTCAAAGCTGTCAAACTGGGTAAAATATTTATTTGCGAGTTATACTCTTCGACGTCTCTTTTATTAGCAGTCCTTGTTATTTCAGCACCTAGATACACAAATTTGGGCATATTTTCTGTATTGTATTTGCCAAGTGTGATATTTTGGGTGTTTGAGGTATTTTTTTTTGGTCTACATTAATAGTTTTGTTGTATTCCCATTGAGCCCTACTAGTTTTGCTTCGCTGTTGAATTTCAGGAGGAGTTCTTTGGCGGTTTTTAGCCATTGTGACAAAATATTGATGTCGCCCGCATAGGCTACCACTTGGCTGGAATTGTATAGCAATGCACCATGTGTATCGATAGATAGCTTTCTGATGACATAATCCAGAGCTAAATTGAACAACAATTGGGCCAGCTCATCTCCTGCTTTAGTCCGATATTGATGTAAAAAGTGTCGGTGGGTTGATTATTGATGCAGACCTGGGAGGTTGTCCACGTCATTTTCATATTGGTAAGACGGGCCACTTTGGCTCTCTAAGTTTCGCTAGTGATTTTCCCATGCGATATGACAATTATTTTCGTGGATATGTTTCATTAGTAGCAAGCAGCATGCTGAGTAATGAAAAGTTTAAGCAGTTTTGGTAGTTTCTTGTAAAGTAATCTATTTAACTAAACATATTCAGTGTCGTTCAGCCCTTCGCTATCCTTTTGATACTTTGTATGATATTAATAGCTTCTGATTCGCGTTGTTGATCGATTTGTAAATAATTTTCAGTTGAACTCAATATGTGAAGGATGCTTTGCACTGGAGGACTTTTACTGAGGTAGTCGACATCTTGAACATGTTTATGCTTTCTGTATTCAATTATAAAATCAAAAACTTGTAGATATACGCATTATCTAGCTACTCTACGTAGTGTTTTTTTTATTTTGCGTGGTTTGTGTGCATTGCAGTCAGTGATTAACTTGAATTGAATTCCAAGTAAATGCACTCGAAAGCGTCATGGTGTATATACCAAGGCTATTTTTTCGAGCTCGTAACTGTGGTATTTAGTTTCTTCCAGTGCTGCAAATTTACTAAAATATGCTATTGCTCGCATATCGATATTTTGTTTTTGGAATAAAATTGCTCCAAAACCTAGTGAACTAGCATCAGTATCTAGTTTTGTCGATTATTTATGTTAAAAGATTGAATGTAACGGTCTATTTGTGAGCTGCTCAATAATACATTATCTTGCTTCATCGTATTCAATTCCCCATGAAAAACTCATACAAACATAATTTTTTGAATTTTTCCCTTGAATGAGAAATATAAACGTGGCCAATTTATGTTATAGTATCATGCGACGAAATCACATAACACTATACCATAAAAGCGCACGCGAGCCGAAGGCCACTCTACCCGGGCAAGAGCATCTGTAACGCATAATAAGGGAAGAGCTTGCCCGATGGTTAGTTCATTATAGTTGAGGGGCCGATCAACGGTTTTAAATGAATGGAAAGACCGAGTGTATAGTTTTCGATTATCTTTTCATTATTGTTGCCTCTTTACTTTAATAATTTCAGTGTTCAGCGTACGTCATAATTAAATAAATAATTGTGTCGTTTTCTTGTGCAAGATTTATCTTCTCTAACAATGAATTCAAATTTCTACATTTTTTTTTCATTTTTTTTTCAAAAACAATAATTTATAATAAAATTATTACAATCTGACTTTTATATGTTTTTTTTTGTTTTTCTTTTAATCAACATATTTAATTTTATAACTACCAACACATATATAGTTGTAAATATTTAATGAAAATATAACAAAAAGTGAAAACAATCGGTGTACTCACCTACATCGTAGCCGGGCACCCGCTGATGATGTGGTGATGTTAAGGTAGTCAACTTTTCGTCGAAATTGTTGTACCATATAAAAAATTCACTCATGCTAACTTATTTGACTAAATTTTAACTTATAATTATAATTCACTTGAAAACTTTACAGACAATTCACGCAATTGGGCAAATAACTTTATCTTAAGATGAATAATAATAATAAATAGAAAACGTGTGAGGTGACTTAGACTAAAATTCTCATTTATTGCCAGTTTTTCGAAATCTCGAATGTCCAATCCCGTCGAACGCACACTTGAGTGCAATTCGACTGCCGAGCCTACTTCCAGAGGCGTTTTCGTATGGTGTTTTCCCATGCGACACTGAATATTGCTAATGGTCTTGAACAGACGGAAACTGATATTTCCCATTGATAACCGTTTTCAGGTCTGTTTTAAAATTGTGAACACTAGATGATGTTTCGATCTCAATTCACTTTTGTTAGCACCGAATTTATGCGAAAAGATAAAAATCAAACATTTCTCTTTCAAAACACACGTATGGTTAGCACACTCGTATTAAGATGCATAGTTTTACTAATAATTCTGCTTACTCAGGTACTTTCCTAAGCCACTTTGTCATGTATTTCCTAGTTGTAAGCAGTTGAAAGGGCTTGTTAAATTCAGTATGGCTCATTTAAAGTTAAACATTGCTTTGATCATTCAATTTATTTAATGAAATGACACCATAACAACTTTCAAAATGAGAGCTAAGAAAATGCCAACTCGCACTGCCGCTAACCTGACTGAGGGCGTTTTAATTTAATACGCTTAAGAACTAAACTTTCAACTCTCTTTAATAATATTTTCAAGGTTTTTTTCTATTTTCGCGACAATATCTTTCATAACTATTCAGTTCTTAAATAACAACAAGCGATTTCAATTATCGTAAGTGTTTCACAACACGCCCACATCCGTTTCAATCGACACCTAGAGACGTCTCCCCGATAGCAATTTCGACAAGTAGTAGCAAAGTCGGATACTCCTTGGGTGTGGCGACGTGTTCGTCCAAATCCCGGCATAATCTCTGTACTGCACCGGTAAATTGAGACCAACTGCTAGCTCAGCTAAGATAGATTACAATGCAATACATAGATGGCTGTATTATCTTAGTGTTCTCATGTTCGAAATTGCCGATTTGAATTTTAAATTAATAGAAGTTACCAAAAAGGAAAAAATTTTAAAATAATAATTAAAAGATAAATTTTATAAAGAATATGACAAGAAAGAAAAGTTTAAATTTGATATAGAAGAAAAAAAATATTATAACATTTCTATTTAATTATGAGGAAGAATTTAAATTTAATATAGAGAAAAAAGATAATATGAAATTTATATTAATAATGCCAAAAAAATACATTGTAACTTATAAACTATGAATTGGAATAATTAAATTTTTAAATCAGTAATTAAGATTTGGACCATGTTTTGAAGGTTCATGGATGATGTTTTACAATTTATTTTGATATAGATAAAGGATTAGAACAGGGAAATAATAAAAACAAATACATTACTTCAATTGAATCTATTGAAATACAACTTAGTTTCGTAGAGCAAAACATGAAGTTCGTTTTCGATGGCGAACAATAAATTCGTTCATTAAAGATTCGATATCAAGCGTATCAACCAAATTCGGATATGCATGTAAAATAGCCACGTGATTGAGTCGATCCTGAGCCATTGTAGATCTTAAATAATTTTTAATGCGGCGAAGAACAGAAAAACTCCTTTCATTTGAGCATGAAGAACCCGGTCTCGTCAGAACTAATGTAAGAGGATCAATTTTCAGATAATTTTCTGTTTCTCTAAGAAACTTAACAATTGTGCTAAAATCTGAAGCTTTTTTACCCTCACGCGCCATTATCTCCAATAAAAAGTCTCTATCTTTGGTCAAACGGAATTCATTGAAATCTTCTTTGTAAAATTTTATGATTGCGTCAGTATTTTTGGATTCGCCAATCGCAAAAGTTTCTAGAGATTTGAAAAATCAGGCATTGTTGGAATCAAATCTGTCTTTCAGAGAAAAATTTATCTGATCGAAAATCTCACAAAATATTTTTTTGTAATAACCTTTTGGGGAATCAAAAAATGATTTTCTGTTACGCCATCTTCCAGTCGTTTTGGAATTCGACGTTTTCTTGGCAATGTTGGTTTTTCAATCTCAAGTTTCGATGCCAATTCGCACCTTTTTTTTTCAAAATTGATTCAAATTTTGGATCCCGAGACTCATTCATCACAGTTGACACGATTTCTACCTTTCGATAAGATTCGACAACACACAGTTCCGATAATTGCAGCTCTATGTTGAGGATTTCAATCCGATCAAAGATTTCGATCATGGCAATCAAAAGGAAGCGAAACTTGAACGACTCCATACTGTGAAGAAACCCTGAAGCCTTGGCGACCACGAGGCTATCAACTGTTTTATCCTGAACAAGCTCTTCGAACATTTGCATTAACGTTTCATAATTGACATCCACTGTTTTGAGGGATTTTATACGAACAACCCATCTGAAAAAAAGTAATCAATTTATAATGCATAAGTCTAAAGTTTAGTATAATTGCAATATTTACCTGGTCGGACAGTAGGCTGCGAGAGCAGGTGTATTTTTTTCGGAGTTTTCTGCATCAGCTTCAAGTTCTTGAAACTTTGCTAGACGTTTTGGGGTTTTGATTAGCTCTTTCACCACCCAGATAAAGTTTTTTGCTTCTAGCACATCTCCCACTGCATCTTGGACCTCAAGATTGAGATTATGGCCATTACAATGCATATAAAGCGCCCGAGGTTCTTCTTTCTGTACTAGTTGCTGTAAGCCTGAAATTTTTCCTGACACATTTGCTGCTCCGTCATAGCACTGGCCTCTGAGTTTATTCAACGGTAATTGGAAACGAATTAAGACGTCCTTCACAATTTCAAATAAAATTTTGGCTTTGGTGCTAACTGTCGTATAAAATCCCATGAAATACTCGGTGGATATGAGATTAGGTGAAGTAACTCTGAGATATATCGAAATTTGTTCTTTTCTTGACACGTCTGGTGTTTCATCTATTAGAATAGCAAAAAATGCTGCCTTCCGAATTTCCTCGAGGTTCTCAGACATAACTGTGGTGGCCATTAGTTTCAATATTTCATTTTGTATATCATGATGTAACCATGTATAACTGGTCCTATTTAACCATGTCTCTAGCTCGTAAACATCTTCGGCTGGTGCCCTCAAAATCGTTATGAAATTGGAATTTTCGTCATTATTAGTCCCTCGAATCGCCAAGCCTCGCTTTCCTAAGATCCTTAGAGTGCTGAAGATTTTTCTCAGTGCAATTCGATTAACCATCATCTGTTTTTCTTGGACAGTTGACATGCGCTGAATAATGCTTCCGGAATCACGATTTTTTAAAGCCTCTGCGTATTTCAAATGTAATGAACTTCTTGAATGCTTTCTCAATCTGTCCGCTGCGTGTTTCTAATTACAAAAGCCATTTTCAATCCACGTTTCTTTTGATTTCAAATCACTCGTGTCAAGTTGTAGAACCAAATTATTTTTAAATCCTTCGATGCAAATAACACAAACTGCTTTGTCGTTTTTATTCAAATCTAGCCATGGATTTTCTTCTTTCCAACGTTTAAAAGATTTCGGTACCTTTTTCAACTTAGTATCTGGCTCTGAAAATATTAACGATTCATTGTAAGTTGTAAGTGCCAATATAAGTTTTCAATTATGAATAATGTTTTACATTGAATTTTTTATACTTTCTGGCTGTTTTTGGCAAATTTTCATAAAATGCGAAATTGAAATGAAATTATTCTATTTATAAGATTAATCTAAAATAATAAATGTATCTATAAATAAAAAAACTTTTTTTTGAATTTTGCTTTTCAAAAAATCAATCATATAATATTTTTAAAGAAACATATTTCAATAAATTTAACATATAATATAGGATATGTGTCATTAAAAACAATTTAAAAATATGATTGGGGTGTGATTGAATATATCAATTGTATCATATAAAATAAATCAATATATATGTATCAATATCAATTTAATCAATATATAATGTTAAATTCGTTTTATTGAAAAATAATTTTTTGAATTAAATTAGGGGTGGGATTGAATTGTATCTAATAAAAATTATAACTTCAAATATCAAAAACTTTTATGCATTGATCATTCATAAACAATTGAAAAAAACTTTTAATAATCAATATATTTCAATTATAATTTGTATGTCAAGAAAAAATTTAACTATAATATGGATATCTTTAGACTAAAATATAATATTTCTCATTCCGATTAGAAATGAAAGGACTTAATTAAAAATAAAATTCCTTTATAATAACAAAATATTGTATAATTCCGAAAATAATTTCTATATTCAAACCAATTTAAAGATTTTCATCCATTAATCACATTATAAGAGGAATAATTATTATAATTTACCATATATATCTGAAAGTTTTATTATGAAATATTGTTCTACTAATAAAATTATTTTGTTCCACTTAACAAAAATTTTTTTCTTAATTTAAATTTTTTAAATGAGAAGTCATTTTAAAATGGAGTTACTTATACTAATATTTATAATCACCATAACTTCCTTCAGAGGGTTACTTTATTAATAGGGTTTTTATCAAAATGATTTTCATCGCAAATAATTTTGAAATATAATTATAAAATAATTCTCATTTAATTCATACTTTCAACACACAACCCACTCACTCTCACAGTCAGACGCTCGCGATGAGATGAATCGTAAACAGAGATGGACGAATATTGTTGTTATTTTACTCACCAATAGCAGGAACAGTGGTTGCTGGTAGTTTATTTTCGTCTAATTTCTGTGTTTTTGCACTGTCTCTATTCGAAACAGAAGAGGATCCACTACATTGACTAGTGCGTCCAGAGCATTCTTCTGCAGTCTCCTGCTCTCTACCACTACTTTCATCGTTTGGTCTTTTGTGTCGAATGAGAAACCGGTCCATTTTTTTTATCCGAGTGTACTGATGCGATGAGGATCGAAGAATACATCAAGGTGTTAGCCAACAAAACAGAACCACGTGCACGTTGAACTTATATGTGGATATGAACCCGCTTTCATTCACATGCATTACTCGCGGCGTGTGTGTGAAATAGAAGAAGGGAGACACAGATAGATAGAGAAACTGCCGCTCGCCTGCCACTAGGGATGCAACATCGTTCATAAAAACATCGATGTTGCAACATCGATGTTTTGCAAAATTTAAACATCGATGTCGAAAACATCGTTGTTTAACGTCGATATATCAATGTTTTTAGTGTTGATAGAAATTGTAAAATAAAATTAAAAAAAATAACAAAGAAGAGATTGTTGTTTTTGTCAATACTATCTTTGAACATGTATTCAAATATGGTTTAAGAAAAGAGTTCAGAAATAGTTATTTGAACAACCTGGCACCAAATAATCGGTTTCTTTGTTGATAAATATAATTACTATGTTATACAATGATGGCGTATCTTCCTAAAATTCTATCACGTTTCTTTTCATAGAAGATACTAGTTTTATCGGTGCGCATGGTTTTTAAATTTTCATACACTAATTGTTGGTATTAGCTCCAAATACTTCCCACATTTTCATCGTTTTCAGATTCGAAAGAAGACTGATCCTGTAACAGTTGGTTGCAAACTGTTTAAGGTGTGGTTTATATGATATTGAAAACTTCAGTTTTGGCTGTTAAATCCTTAAAAATGCTGATGTATCACTGATCTTCAATCGATTCAAAAAACCAAACATCGTTCTTAAAACATCGTTCTTAAAACATCGTTCATAGCAACCGATGTATCGATGTTTAACGGGCTGTAATATCGATGTCACAACATAGATGTTTATGAGCAAAACATCGATCTTTTCATAAATTCGATGTATCGTTTGCATCCCTACCTGCCACTGCTCATGCATGTGTGCGGCAATTTTATATTTCACACATAGAAAATATTACCATTTAAAGTTATTTCCGATAATTCCGAGTGGATGTTTTCTGAGTGGGTACCACTACCCATACTACCCACGTCAACCACCGGCCCTGTGCACCGTCTCACTCTTTCATCGTGTCCCTGTGCATGGGTGCGCGCTATCAGACATATATACTTGCATACGTATATATTAAGGGTGATTCATTATGAGGATTGATGTTCAATAGGCTTTTTTTTGACAGATTACGAATGATTCCTGTCAAACTATTGTGTGATTTTCATTCAGTATTATTTGACAAATAATCATGAAACGACTTACACCGCAACAACATGTCCAAATTATTCAGCTGTATTACGAAAATCAGCATTCTGTGACGGCACTACTTTGCATACAGCGAGGGAAATTGAGAAATCAATTTGATGAAAACCTGATTTCACGTTTTGGACCAGTAAATTGTCCGCGTAGCTCGTGTGAATCACACCTTTTGATTATTTTCTTTGGGGCAAAACGAAGTCACTCTATATACGAGTATATATATATATATATATATATATATATATATAATATATATATATATATATATATATATATATATATACATATATATATGTATATATATATATATATATATATATATATATATATACACACATATATATATATATATATATATATATATATATATATATATATATATATATATATATATATATATTTATATATATATATATACATATGTGTGCGTGTGTACGTATATAAATATGTACATATATATGTATATATATACATATATATATATATATATATATATATATATATATATATATATATATATATATATATTTATGTACATTTATATATGTATTATATATATATATATATATATATATATATATATATATATATATATATATATATATATATAATATATATATATATATATATATATATATATATATATATATATATATATATATATATATATATATATATATATATATATATATATATATAGGGTTATCCATTTTACGCTTGGGAAAGTAAAGCTTAAGAAAACACATAAAATATTCAGATGGAACCAAAGTTTTTCATTCAATATAAAGATTGAACTTTGCAATTATGCACAAATTGCAACATCATTCAAATGTTTCCCACGGGACCTCTTGCAGGCCTCAATCCTTTTGAGGTAATTTTCAATGAATTTTCGGTACATTTCCGGCAATATCTCGGCCATAACTTCACGAATATTGGTTTTCAATTGTTCAAGATTTTGAGGATTGTTCGCGTAAATCCATAAGCCCATAGCCCCATTAAAAGAAATCCAAAGGTGTAAGGTCGCAGGATCTTGCGGGCCAATTGACATCACTCAATCTCGAAATGACGCGTCCTGGAAATTTCTCTTGCAAGAGTGCTCGATTAGCCTGTGTTGTGTGGCTTGTGGCGCCGCCCTGTTGAAACCGCATGTTCTCCAGATCATAAATAATCGGTTAACATCCGTCCATAGCGATCAGAATTGACTGTAATGGCTTTTCCTTGATCGTTTTCAAAAAAATACGGGCCAAATCACACCACCAGACCATAATGCACACCAAACGGTCATTTTTTCCGGATGCAAAGGCCTTTCTGCGATCACTTGAGGGCTTAGAGAGCCCCATATGCGGCAATTCTGTTTATTTACGTGACCACTGACCGAAAAATGAGCCTCATCACTGAAGAAAATTTTGTTCGAAACATCGTTATCAATGGCTTGTTGTTCAATCACCCAATGCGCATACATTCTGCGTTGTGTATGGTCTTGAGTCTTAAGTTCTTGAGCGAGTTGGATTTTATTCGGATGGAGATGTAAATCCAATTGCAAAATCCGCCAAAATGAGCCGTAAGACAGGCCCAAATATTGAGCACGTCGAGGAATCGGCAAATTCGGGTCTTCCTCCACACTTTGAGCAACGACAGCGATATTTTCAGCAGAACGCATGTTGCGATGATGCACAGGCCTTGCAATATCAATAACCGATCCATTTTGTTCAAATTTTCTCACTGTGTACGAAATTGTTTTCTGTGTAGATCGATTATGTCGACCGTAATCGGCTCGTAAAGCCCTAAATGTTGATACAGCAGAATCTTCATTTTTATAATAAAATTTAATAATTTTAACGCATTCTTCGTCTATTAAACGATCCATATTTCTGAATGGCAAACCTTCAACTTAAAAAAACACGCTTTGGATGACATTTAATTTTGACACGTGTCAAATGGCAGGGTTATACTTTCCTAATACGAAATGGATAACCCTGTATATCGTCTACAATATATATATATATATATATATATATATATATATATATATATATATATATATATATATATACTTACATATATGTATATATATATATATATATATATATATATATATATATATATATATATATATATATATGTATGTATATATATATATATATATATATATATATATATATATATATATATATATATATGTGCATATATATATATATATATATATATATATATATATATATATATATAGGGTGGGCTAAATATAAGGTCCTTTTTGAAAAAGCAATAAAATGAACAAAAATAAATTTTGTTTCTTATATATTGGCTTTATTTGCAAGAACAAACCTTTCTGCTAGAAGTGAAATACAATATTATTCATATGGCT
Source organism: Odontomyia ornata (assembly GCA_963969285.1). Taxonomy (NCBI): domain Eukaryota; kingdom Metazoa; phylum Arthropoda; class Insecta; order Diptera; family Stratiomyidae; genus Odontomyia; species Odontomyia ornata. The sequence goes on along the minus strand of OZ017738.1, from coordinate 330,641,278 downwards.
GCCACGGCCGGCCTGACAGTAGGCCACCCTCTCAGCTCAATTTGCCATGTAATTGTCGATGGTTTCGGGCCCTATCTGAGTAATCGATTCTAAATTTTCCTCATAACATCGACCTTTCACAGCACCCCATAAAAAGGAGTCCAACGGTGTCAAATTGCAGCTTCGAGGCGGCTGATTACACGATTTCCTAATTTTGTGCGCAAAAAATTGATTGAAACCAAAGGTCAGTCAATTCCAAATTCTCAATCTCCGGCCACAAAAAGTCGGTTCCCGTTGACCGAAGCAGCATTTCCAGCTTTATTTTCAAAAAAAAACGGTCCAATGATGACTCCCGAATCTACACCACACTATCACTGGCTGAGGATGCATAGGCTTGTTAACAATCACGTGTGGGCTTTCCGAGCCCCAGATGCGGCAGTTTTATTTGTTCACATAGCCGCCGAAATATAAATATGCCTCATCAGAAAAGATGATTTTGTGAGAAAAATCGGCATGCAGTTCAATTTCAATATTTCCCAATGTTGTTCAAGCGTTAATCGATTCATTTCATTCTACGGAAGGTTAATACTGACTAACAAACATAATTTTGAGCGGGAAGCAGCTATCAGTGTCAAAATAATATGCTATTTAAAAAAACTACTATATTGCCCACCCTATATATATTTCTGCTACAACTTGTAGCCTTCCTCAGTGCGAACTGAGGAAGGGTTCAAGTTGTATTCGAAACATACATTTGTGGACGAAAGTATATACTGGTCAGCAGAGTGTATAAATCGTTATTAATTAATTTGGTATAACTTCTTGGAAAAATTGACAGCCACAAACATTATGATGAATATACGAATACGAGTATATAAGAATTTTTAAATAAATATTATAAGGAGTAAGCAATGTGATGATCACTTATACTCTGAGCAATTTGCTTCTCTTAAGGATTTTATAAGATATCTTTACAATACCCTTTTAGTTTCGTGACCCATCTATCCTTTCGTCTGTCAGTCCGTCCGTGCATCACAGCAATATTTCTCGGAAACAACAATGCATAGATGGAAACGTCCCCTAAACAATTTTTATTGACCAACGATTACCAATGTGGATATCAAATGAAAGTCCTTAACGAGAACTTTCAGGATCAAATATCTAAAGAAAGGTAACTGTATTGAGGAGAGTGAGGGACAGTCAATATATGTGAATATATTGTGTCTCCTCTCCTCCTCCTTTGAGCTAAAAAATCTTCATAAAATCAGGGATGATGGTCCTTATGAGTGCGAGGGCGTTAAGTACCTCGAAATTTGGCAAACTTTTCCGGTTAATTATTGAAGTGTTTATCCATAAAATCGTAAGGATTTGTAATCAATCGGCCCTACTCCACTGCCGATTATTAGTCAGTCGTTATCGACGTCGACGAAATCGAAACGCACCCTCTAACCTCTCGCTGTTCCTGAACCGCTTTTGGTCAGCTGAGAGGAAGGTGATCATGTGTGTGAAACTTGACGTTGGATGAGAAACCAGATGCTAGCAGACTTCACTACCACTCACATGATCATTAGTAGGCTGACTAATACATATGCAATGTGCCACCGTATAACTTCCCATCCTAATTTAGTTTTGTCTGGGAGTGTCACGTAATTCTTGTTGCGACGCAGAGCATTTCGGGCGTTCTCGAGTGCTGCTGGAGTTTCACTGTCAGAGGTGCATTGAAAATATAAGGCGGTGTTACAATTACGCGATTTCCATTTTTACAGCTAAGTGAATGAGTTTGTTCATGGTGTCGCAAATAAGGATTAGAGAGGTAGAGAAGTTGTTCTAGAGTTTCCCATCTTTAATTTAGCTTTATTGAAATGCCTCTGCTCTGGTTTTGAATGCGCCACCACTTTTCTTCCCATGAGACGCAAAATTACCAGCCTCTGATTCGTTTTTAGTTGCGATAAATTGGTTTGGTGAACCTACTGTGGGCCGGTTCCCTGTGGCCAAGACTCATATTTTTTTCCGGTTTAGTCGCGTGTACTGTAAGTGCAACCCTATATGATTATATTTTTAAATAACTGTACTCCGAACTGGCGATTGCTGGTAAATGATAGCGGAAGGAAACGAACCATTTTTAGGGTTTTGTAAAAATAGTTTTACAAAACCCTACTAGTTTTGCGACCTGTCTGTCCGTCTGTCCGTCCGTCTGTCCGTCCGTCCGTCCGTGTGTCACAGCACTGTTTCTCCCAAACTACTTAAGCTAGAAACATCAAATTTTGTATGCGGGTGCAAAGTGATGCTCTCTTGAAAGTTCGACTACAAAAAATTTTATAAGGTTTTTAAGGGGGGGTCTCCTGTAGAGAATATGAGTTTTCAATAAAGTCCGTAAAGGACTGCAGCGATGGTCTGCTGCCCCGGCAGAAGAAGGTGTCGGTTTCTGCCGAGAATGCCCTCGTCCGGAGACGCGTGAATGCGCTGGCAGGCTAGCATTGCGGTGTCGTGGGGCGGGTTTGTGTCCCCGGCACGAGGACCCACTACAAAACATTTCGCATTCACGAATTGCTTTCAGGTCAAAAAAAGGCGACCAAAGTCGCAAAGTTGTAGATAACCTCACCGAAGGAGACGTACTTGTTACTAGAACAAGTGAAACCTGAGAAGAAAGGCGAACTTGGGGTAACCTCGTCTTTACCCGACGAAGTTCATGGCCCACAAATGAAAGAGAGGCAACCGGGTGGTGGTGGAGCCCCTTCATACCCACCCGACCGGAATAAATCCATTGAAAGCTTGTTGAAGTGGCCAGGTATTCCTCTTCTGAGTGGAAAACTCATACAACTTGAATTATATGAACTTTCCCATCAGAAGGGGAGTACCCCGGTGAACAATTTATGTCACCCCGGTGAACAATTTAATATTCTCCACACTCAAGCAACTACGACACTTTATGGGCAAGTAGAACAATACGAACACATTCAGAAAGGGGGAAATCACACGATTGGAGGTTTTTGTTGCTATCAAATGTACTTTTTCCTTATCATTTGTAGTATATGACGGCGGTATTTGCAATTTCCATTTTCACTGTCTTTTGTAGATTCGATTAAGTTATCAATTGAAAGCAATTTTTCGTTTATGATGATTGGCGTAATTGGGTGGGAAAAATCGGAAGAATTAGGCAGGCTCACGTTAATTACCGGCAAACAAAACAATTTTTAATTAATATTATGGTTGGAATGGGTAAAATTTGACAAATTTTAAGGGGTTTAAATGATACAATGATTTTATCGTTCATATAATTAAAGGGGTTAGCCGTTTCGTTCTAAGCATTTGTATACCGCGTTACACCGCAATTCATTAAATTATCTTCAAAAGATATTGTAATAAGATGCTACACATTAGAAATTTTAAACAGTTTTAGAATTTTGTTTCCCGGGGGTTAAGTACAAAAGAAATTTTCTTGACTTATTTTTCATGTGAAAAAAAAAGAAAAGGAGCGAGCGTTGCGATGGGGAAGGTGACTGAATGGTTACTCCTTGTTAAATTGAGTTTGTGCTGTGTGCCTGTGGCAGCGCTGGCTTTTAGAGCCATAGCTCCTCGGTTATTACACTCTCTATATAGGGGAGTGGGCCCCGAAAAAAAATTTCATTAAAGGTAGCCGATATGGGCATCAAATGAAAGGTCGTGATGAGAACTTTTCAAAACAGGTCTTAATTTGATCTTTTTGCTTCGAGGGACGCGCAGGAAGGGGAAATACATGAAAAATTTGTGTCCCTCCCTCTCGCGATTGGACACCTGTGATCCGAAAAATCTGAAAAAAATTATGGTGGAAGTGTTTATGAGTACAACAACAAAAAATACCTTAGAAGTCGAAATTCGCTCAACTTTGTTAATTAAAGTATGATATTCGAATTTCACATTTTCCCCAATAAAATCGCATCGGTACCCTTAAACTGATATTTACGTAGTCCTATCAAGGGTTCTTAAACTTTTTAAGTTTGATGAAAATCGAATGATATACACGGAAGTTATAGTCGTTTGAAATTTCTCCAAATACAACAACAATAACACATGATTTTGGTATTTTATGGACTTTCCATCCAATCAGCCACTGCAGTTTTGACTTGCTCTTCTTGAAATTTTTCAGTAAGGTCAATAACATTAATATTTTTGAGAATCCATGATTTGAGTGATTTTTGTCGGTTTTCAACAAAATGGCGGCCGTTGAAATTAGAAAAAAAATTGGATTTTCTTTTGAACGTGCACATCTCTTTGACCTTTTTCTTGACGTTATTCACTGCTGGTGACTGCATTTCTTAGAACTTGGGTACAAAAACCTTCTGACATGAGCGTAGGTCTGTTTACCCAACTTGCTCGCTTTTGTGTTGTGCCACTGCCTCTTGTTCAATGCAAACAAAAGTTTGCAGGCGGATGAACTTAGGGACAATTGTTTGAAGGCCAAAGTTAGACTACTCGGTTTGTTAGTGCTGAGGTTACGTTTTTAGATCTGGTGATAGATTTTTACCAAAGTGAGTAAAGTGTGAGCACAAAGGGAACACCTAAACTCAAATTGGGATTAATGTTTCTTGCCTAACTATATTTGTTAGAGGCTGATAAATTTTATCGAAAACTCGAGGAAAAATGATTGCATAATATTATCTCCGATAGAAGTAACTAACCTCTCTTACTTTGAGACTAAAATGAAACAATTATATGCTCGTCTGACAAGCTCCTCATAGAGACTTTATATTGTATAATTAATTTCCAACATTGATAGTTGGAAGCAAAAGGAAATTTACAAATCATAAAAATCAAACTATAGTATATAATATTACCATTAATTACTATCTATAGATGACTTAAGTTAAAAGTATAGTTTCTATGACTGCACATTTAGCTTTAAATAATATTATGCTTTTAGTATTTGTATATTCTAAATATTTATGCTTGGCCAAGAAGATGAAAAATTGTCAATATTTTTTGTTCACTACAATTTAATGAAAAATATCAACGGAAAATTAACCTCAATTACAGAGGTGCACCCATTTTTGAGTATTGAAAGCACTAAGCAATTAAAAATAAATAACATATTTGGACTACTCATTCCCAGTTAAATCAATTAAATATCGATCCATAAAATAGGAATGAAAAAAAATAACTAATAATAATAAGAAATAATGCAACCCATGTTAATAAATAACTCATAGCCCAAATAATAATACCGAAATAATACGAACACCATAAATATTCAGAAAAATGAGAAATAATTCTAACAATCATATTAAATAAACGATAATAATCATAAATAATACAAACCATGTTAATAAATATCACATAACACAAAAAATAATATAAAATAATACGAGCACTATTAATCCCTAACAAATAATAATGAGAAGTAATACTACAATCATAATAAATAACGAATAATAATAAAACATAATACTAACCATGTTAATAAATAACAAATATGTTAATACAAATAATATTAAGACATAATAGATATCATAAAAATAAACAATAACCAATGATACAAATAACAATAATAAGGATTATGAAAGCATCTCCGCCATAGACGGTCCCAAGCCCGTTTGAGAAAGGAGGAGGGCACCCCTTGTTTCCCCAACCCATAGCTTCCATGATTCCTCATCCCAAACCCCCCAACTAAATGGTAGTAAATGCTCTTGGAGTGCACATTGGGTTTACTGGTTCCCCAATAATGTAACATTAAATGTCGAGAAATGCTCATAACTGTAAATACATCTACAGCTCTGCTACTAAATCCTATTTACACCTCCTATGTGAGGACGTAAGAGGGTGTAGGCGAAACTTCCGCGCCGGACAACGGAATCGACGTAATAACCATGCCGCCAGAATGGAGGTTGGGCGACGGGCTAACTCGCCGTCCCTGGAAAATCTTTAATTGTTTCGAAACCTGCAGATAGGCCTCGGAATGGATTGGACTCACGGCAACGACCTCGCAAACGATAAAAGGACTATGGCATTGGATCCTGGAATGTCAGATCACTCAATTACCCTGGCGCTGTTAAGGGCCTTTTACAACAGGCCAGTCAATATCAATTAAAAATACTGGCAGTCCAGGAGACGAATTGGACTGGAAACGACATTCAAGACATGAGATCGCACACAATGTTCAAAAGTGGGAAGCCTACCGGAAAGCGAGAATTCGGAGTGGCCTTCATTGTGGATAGCAAGTTCAAATTGCACGTTATTGATTTTAAGGCAGTCAATGAATGGTTGTGTGCAATCCGTATAAAAGCGAAATTCTTCAACATCTGGCTGATTAATGTTCACGCCTCGACCGAAGGAAAAGACGAAGCAACGAAGGAATCGTTTTACAATCACCTGGAAAGACTGGTCGACTCATTGCCCACAAATGACACAAAAATTATTCTGGGTGATTTTGACATGATGGGTGGCAATGAGCTATCTCATCGAGGAATGACTGGAGGATATAACCTCCACGATGAAACAAATGACAACGGCCAGCGCCTGATTGACTTTGCATGCAGCAGAAATCTACTCATACGTTCGACTTGCTTCCCACATCGACGCATTCATAAAATGGCCTGGGTATCACCAGATGGCAGCACACAAAACCAGATCGATCATGTTCTGATCCAACAACGTTGGGCCCCGAGCACACTCGACGTCCATACATACCGAGGAGCCAATTGTAATTCAGATCATTACTTGATCAAACTAACCTATCGATGTCGTTTGTCAAAGGCATATTCAGCGAAGGCCATCCCGCTACAAAAATTTGACATTGAAAGGCTCCAAACGGCGTCTGTGGCCGAAAATTTCACGGAGATCCCCAAAAACCAGCTGGCTCTCATCTTATCAGATGCATCGTTAAAGACAAGCAACGAACTCTGGATGGAAGTGAAAGCGGCCATCAGAACCGTAGCAGAAGAGACGATCGCACATCAAGCCCGGCGCAAGAGGAATGATTTGTTCGATGATGAGTGCCAGAATGCGTTTGATAAAAAGAATCAGGCGTATAGGGAATACGTAGGTAGGAAAACCAGGACAAAGAGAGAACACTATGAAAATCCCAGAAGGGTAGCGAATAAAATTAAGAGAAGAAAATACTATGACGACCAATTGAGAAGTATAGATGTAAGTTTAGCGAGCAATAATACGAGACAAGCATACAAAGTAGTGAAAAGCCTGAAACGTGGTTATCAGCCCAAAACCACGTTCTGTCGTGATGACATCGGCAATATAATCGCTGATGAAATCAAGATTAAGGAAAGATGGGCAACATATTTCAAGCACCTCCTTAATCTTCCGCACAGCTCCAGAACATCGGAGCCTATAGATGTCTGCGGAGAGCTTCCATTGGCCCCACCAATTCTGGATGAAGTCTGTTCCATCATCAAAGCCCAAAAGAATAATAAAGCGACGAGCATTGATGAGTTTCCAGTGGAGCTCATCAAATATGGTGGCAGTAGTGTTAATTAAGCTATTCACAAAGCCACTCAGTACATTTGGCACCAAGAACATATGCCGAAAGAGTGGAGCCAATCAATTATATTCCCTATTCACAAAAAAAGGTGACAAGCTACAGTGCGAAAATTATAGAGGCATATCACTACTTTGTACGGCGTATAAAATATTTTCTAAAATCTTAGAAAATAAAATCAGATCATACGCCAACAGTATTATTGGGGAGTATCAAGGTGGTTTTAGGGCAGGTAGATCAACAACAGACCAACTATTCACAGTCAAGCAGGTACTTGAAAAATGCTGGGAATTCAACATAGACGTACACCAAATGTGTGATTGTAACGTACTGTACCAAATAATGCTTGGTTTCGGCTTCCAGCCAAATCAGTCCGTCTTATCAAAATGAAAATGACGTCAACAACCTCCCAAGTTTGTATCAATAACCAACTCACCGATGGCTTTGACACAATTATCGGACTAAAGCAGGGAGATGGGCTGGCTCCATTGTAACTCAATTTGGCTCTGGAGTACGTTATACGGAAACTACCTGTCGATACGCGAGGTACATCACTATACAAGTCGGACCAAGTAGTAGCCTATGCGGACGACATCAACATTCTTTCAAGGTCATTAACAACTGCCAAAGAACTTTTCCATAAATTCGACAGCGAAGCAAAACTAGTAGGGCTACAAATCAACGAAAATAAAACAAAGCTCATGACGCAGTCGAGAAAAAATACCCCAAATACACAAAATATCACACTTGGCAAATATACTATCAAAAATGTTGGCTAGTTTGTGTATATAGGCGCTAAAATAACGAAAACGGGCAATGAAAGAGACGAAATACACCGAAGAGTACAGCTCGCAAATAAAATATTTTATTCAGTATTGACGCTCTTGAAGACCAGCTGCATACACAGAAAAACAAAGCTCCAAGTACACCAATCTGTGATAAGACCTGGGTTATGCTACGCGTGTAAAACATGGACCCTAACCCAAGCATCCGCAAATATATTGAACGTCTTTTAGCAACGGGTCCTGAGGTGAATAGTCGGACCAATGGTGAATTCGATACAACCATGAGCTGTATGAAATTTTCGACGAACCGGAGGTCTCAAGGGTTGTAAGACTACGGAAACTGCAATGGGCTGGCCACATGAATCGTATGGACGAACAACGGATACCCAAGAAGGTATTTGTTGGGAGAACTGATGGCCGGCGGCCAGTGGACAAACCGAGGAAACGCTGGTCTGACTCGGTCGACGAAGACAGTTCATCGCTACTCGGATTTCGGAATTGGAAGACGCGGTCAACGGACCGAGACAGTTAGAGGTGCTGTTTGCAGGAAGCGAAGACCCAAAAGGGGCTGTAGTGCTAAGAAGAAGGATTATGAAAGCTGCTTTAATAGTTAAAACTGATCCAACCTTCTTGTCTTAAAGTTTTAATGTTTCCGACAAATTATTTTTAAAAGAAATAGTTGAAAGACAAATCCACAAAAAACCTTAAATTCACTAGCTTAAACTGAAGGACCCAAATAAATCAGTTTCATTTATGGCAGCAATATGAAATTTGAATGCACGATTATCAGACGTTATTTTTTCTAAATGAATCGAAAAATCCTAATATGTAGGTGAAATGGCTATTTGTAGGATATTGTTTGATTTACTAATTTATTTATAAAACACAATTTACAATAGCACTTCCTGCTACTTTGACTTGTTTTCTTATTCGGCATTCGGCAAATATATTTTTAATCTATTTATTTTGTTTATTCCTAAATTGCTAGGATAAGAGCCTTTATTTCATAAACTGGATACAAGATCTTTCTGGTAGATGCATACTCTTGTCTACTCAATTTGCTTGGAATAGGTAACGATATAATTCTACGACCAATCTGACAAGATTCCAATGCCATCACTCTATTCCAGTGGCATTCATTTGTGGCGTAAAAACCCACGCTTAACTAATCTCTAAACCTACTTACGACCACCATGACGTTTAATATTTTGGGTAATCGCTTTGCAGTCAATGGTGAATATCTGGATTCATAAATTATGCCCACCCCTTTTTGAATCATCTAATTTGATTTTTAGGGTTCTGTAAAACAATTTTGCTAAACCCTACCAAAATCGCGACCTGTCTGTCCGTCCGAGTGTTTTCTCACAAACTATTTAAGCTAGAAACATCAAAATTTGTATGTCTTACACCTACATACAAATTTTGATGTTGATGCTCTCTTCAAAATTCAACTGCAAAAAACTTTTATAAGGTGTTCAAGGGGGGATCTCTCCATACAGGGGAGCGGCCCCCAAAAAAAAACGTTCATCAAGGTATCATATTTCATACGGGTATCAAATGAAAGGTTTTGATAAGGACTTTTCAAACCAGTCTTGAACTGACATTTTTTGTTTCAGGAGCGCATAGGAAGGGGAAATACACCAAAAAATTGTGTCCAACCCTCGCGATTTGACACCTGTGATCTGAAATATCTGAAAAAAATTATGTAGGTAGGTGTTTATGAGCACAACAGCAACAAATACCTTAGAAGTCCAAATTCGCCCAACTTTGTTAATAACAGTAAGATCTTCGAATTTAACATTCTCCCAAAAAAATCGTATACGTACCCTTAAACGCCACGAAATTCGATATTTAAGTAGTTTTACAAAAGGTTCTCATACTTTGTAAATTTGATGAAAACCTAATGATATACACGGAAATTTTAGTCATTTGAAATTTCTCCAATTAAAACAACAATAACACATGACTTTGGTACTTTATGGACTTTTCATCGAATCAGACACTGCAGTTTTGATTTGATCTTCTTGAAATTTTCAAGTAAGATCAATAACATAAATATTTTTGGGAATTGATGATTTGAGTGATTTATGTTATTTCGCAACAAAATGGCGATAGTTAAAAATAAAGAAACAATGGATTTTCTTCTTGAAGGGGATACCTATTTGACATGTTTCTTGACTTTATTCGTTGCTAGCTACTTCATTCCGGAGTAGTTGGGTGCAAAACCATTATGACATGAGCGTTAGTCTATCTTCCTAACTTGTTTTGTGCCAGATTTGAATTTTGCCATTTCAATTAAAATATCCAAAATACGATTATTCTTTCTATATATATAGGGCTTCGCATCAGGGATATAACAATGTCGTATCTTTATATGAACGCACGCTTAAATTTTTTAATAAACTTTCTGTGTCAAAACGTAAGTTAAGGTCAATATTTTTATCTTGGTACAGTTCACGAACCAGCAATTGGCCTCTAGCAAAGCTTGACGAAAATAAACAATTTCATAATTTCTGGCTCAATGGCATTTTTAATAAGTAAAATATGCGTTATTGTTCAGCAACATGTGCATGAGCTTTTTGAGACACTGTTGCATATAAAGAAATTAACTTTCGGTGCGGTTTTCATGCCCTAGGTGTGATTGGGCTGTATTTTTACGTGGATGGAAACCACTGTCATATTACTGTCAATGGAGAGCACTATTGTGTTATGTTGAAAGATTATTTGTAGCCAGAATTGGATGAACTTGACATCAATAATATGTGGTTTCAATAAGACGGTGCCATTAGCCACACAGTGCGCCTTGCGATCGATTCATTGAGATTTATTTATTCATTGTTATGTTCTTCATGGAAAACCTTTATACTTTCAACGTTGAGAGGAGCACTCAAATCGGAATCTTTTTGTAGCAATTCGTACAAAATTTTAATTTATTGGAAACATGAACCATCAAAAAATCATCCTTACTAGCCATAGCATAGCATTTTTCAATCTTTAAACCAACAAGCAAAACAAAATTAAAATCGTTTCCTGTTATGAAAGTAACAACTTTAAGAATCATTTGATTATACATACAGCTTTCAAAATTATTTAAGCACTCTATCAAGAAAACAGAAGCAAAACATTTTAAATTTTCTCCAATTGAGTAACTCATGGGATGAATTTTAGGCGCCCAAAAAATGGGTTGAAAGTCATGAAAGCTCCTAAACGTTATCATTTGCATACAAATGTAAATATCATAACTCAAACATCTGTTGAATGAGTTTGACATATTTCATTTAAACTTTTCACCCTTCTTGAAATAAAACAATTTATATACTGTAGAATAAATCTTGTCTGATGAACTGTAAACATCCAAATTGAAGGGAAAGTTGCAAAGACAAAATGAAGCTGAAAACAACAAGTAACAAGTTTAGTAGGCAGGAAGGTACCCGTATCAGAGTAGCTTTTTAACCGTTCTAGGATTCAAAACAATTTTTCTGATGAAATAAATCAATGACTTGAGTTATGAATCCATTGAGCCTATATAAAGTTGTTCGATTATATATGAGAGATCAAGCGTTTCTTTCATAAACACAAAACAGCTACTACTTTCTTCCATTTTAAAATAAATTTTTTGAATGCTCGGTAAATTGAACTTGAATATGTTCAAAACCACTATTCTTTAATTTATTTTGATATTCCACAAAAAATTACGTTTAGGTCGATTTCAAGTAAATGTTGATATTGTTGTACGAGTATTTCCATTGAAATGGCGTTATCTCGCTTGATTATGTTTCGATTTTAATAAAATTTGGTGGGTGCGTGATTTTACATTAATCTAAATAATTGAAAAAATTGACAAATCAAACTATTCGGAACAAAGTTGAGTTGATTTTGACATCTGAGGTATCTCATAAAGATCTACCTCTGTGACTTATTTCAGATTTCTTCGCTCAAAGATGTTCAATTGTGAAGAGGGAGAGGGGATCTTTTTCCAATTTCAGGTACTTAAAATTCTAATCAAAACCTTTTATTTTGGATCCCATTCGACAACCTTTAAAAAAAGAATTTTTCAAAGAGTCGCCAAAGTATAAAGAAGGGCTTTCCTTGAAAACCTTCGAAAATGTTGATCCGACCTGAAATTTTGAGAAATCACCACTTCTGACCTTCCCATAAAGTTTGATGATTGAAGCGTGAGCAGAAAACTCCCTTTGACAGACGGACAAAAATAGACAGACCTACAGATGGGTGAACAGAAAGACAAAAATGTCCCAAAACTAGTACGTCTTTGCAAAACACATTTTACAAAAGCCCGAAAAGTTTAGTAAGGTAATGTCTAATTCATATGTATCTCCTAGAAATATTTCATCTGTTTACATTAATATATGGTTGTACATTTACGTCCAAATTATTTTGATTGTTTTCTACTTTTTAAGGTTTTGTACTAAAATACAAAACCCTATTGCAATGACGACCTGTGTCCGTCTGTCCGTCCGTCCGTCTGTCTGTATGTCACAGCACTTTTTCTCCGAAAATATAGAGGCTGCAGCCATGAAACTTTGTGGAAAGGTCAGAAGTGATGACTTCTTGAAAGTTCAAGGATGGAAAAAAATTTCAAAGGGTTTTAAGGGGGGTCACTCCATATAGGGAGGTGACCCCTTAAAAAAATTTTTCACCGTTGGTAGTCGAGTAGGGTGTCATTGGAAAGGTCTTAATGAGATCTTTTCAAAACAAGTCTTAAAATTGCCTTATGAGTATCGAGGGGGCAGGGGAAGGGGGAATGTGCGAACTTTTCACGTACCCCCCCTCGCGATTGGACACCTTCCATCCGAAAAATTTGAAAAAAATCCTGAATGTAGGCCTTAATGAGTACAACAACAACAAATACATGAGAAGTCGAAATTCACTCAACTTTGTTAGTAATAGTATGATTTATCGATTTTATGTTTTCTTGAATAAAATCTAAACGGTACCCTTAAATTCAATAAAATTTAGCAAACAGATGACTATTTATAGGATTGATCTTTTCTGAAAGTTTCATAAAGATCGAATTGTATTTGACGAAGTTATGGCTATTTGAATTTTCCTGCATTATTATGGAACAATATGCCCTGCATTACTATGGAAACATATGGCTATGGAGCCATTTGCGCTTTTTACCGACTTAGACACTACAGATTTGCTAGGATTTGCATGAAAATTGCAAGAATGATAGGTATCATGAAGATGAGTACATATAATTGAAACAAGTCGAAGAGGCAGGAGAGAGCTCCTAGCAAAAGGGCTTTGTAACCATTCTAGAATTCGAAAAAATAGGCCATGAATCGACGATTACAGTACAGAGAAGTGGCCCCTGAAAAAAAATTTCATGAAAGGTAGCCGGTATGAGTATCAACTGAAAGTTCTCTATGAGAGCTTTTCAAAACAGTTATTAAACTGACCGTTTTTGCTTCAGTGGGGGCACAGGGGGGGGGGGGGGAAATACACGAAAAATGTGTTTCCTCCCTCGCGAATGGACACCCGTGATCTAAAAAATCTGAAAAAATTATCAAGGGAGATATTTATGGGTATAACTATAACAAATACCTCAGAAGTCAAAATTCTTTCAACTTTCTCAATAATAGTATGATCCTCGAATTTCACATTTTCTCCAATAAAATCGTCTTTGACATGTTTCTTGATTTTATTCGTTGCTGGTTACTGCATTTTGTAAGTTGAGTACAAAACCCTTCTGACATGAGCATAGGTCTGTCTACCCAACTTGTTTTTGTTTCAATCCTCAGTCTTACACGGGCTATTTGCCCGTGTAAGATTAAGAATCGACAGTCAATAGGCATGCTTTGAGCAGGAACAAATTCGAAACTAGTCGGAGAATTTAAGTGATGTGGCTTCATTTGGATGAAAAAAATTGTTTGTGGAACGAAGGATAATGTTGGAGAACTTTTTAATGAAGCGCAAGTTTGAGCATGCAAATATTACAATTGCCTCTTTTACATCAAGTATTAAATTGATTGATTTTGTTTATTTCCTGAAAGTAAGTGTAGTTCATTGAAATATCTTGAAAATGAAATTTTATCTCTTCGCATTTTACATATTTTTCCATGTTAACTGAACTTGGTACTGCATCGCCATTTTAAAAATACACTTGATCAGTACTTTGCACATAAACTCCGACACGTTCATTTTTAGTGAGATTCGAAAAACAATGAACTTTATCGGAGCTACGTGATATGTGCATACTTCTAAACATTTGGTAAACAGATTTACTTCTTTAGAAATCATATTGAATTCACTTTGTATACTTCTTACCTATTTCACTGATCTCGTATCCAAAAACAAGATACACAAGGATTAACAATTTTCGTATTCACTGGGTGAACCCGAAATATCGAAGATTAAGTCAAAGGCGCTGCTCAGGACACACATCTGTATTTTTAGGGGGAAGACTCTACAAGGCTAGGAAAATAGTGAACCTAGCTTAACATATACAAGCCTGGATTCAAATATGCGCGAAATCTTTTCGCATATAGTAAAACACTTATACCTGGTATTGTTCACATACATAACTTGTTTTAAAGAAAATATGACACCTTAAATGTATGAATTTTTACTACTTTTTAGATCGTTATTTTACGGAAAAATATTATAGGTATATTAGCTACATTATATTCACAGTATGCTACAACCTTTTGTATATGACTGTCATTATTGTGGCGAGTATATTATATCTGGTAGAGCTATATGATGGGTACAACAGCAATATTGTTCAATAATTTGTATACAAAGGGACATACGAGATGTGACAATTAAGTAATGAGACTAATTCCATGAAAACTGTATATTTAAAAATTGTTCTACTACTCTGCCATTTCCTTCAAACTAGTCCCCTTGGGCAGCTATTCAACGATTCCAGCGCGTTTTCCATGCTTTGTAACATTTCTGGAACGGTTCAACTGGGATGTCCACGAATACCCTAGTCACGGCCACCTGGATGTCCGTAATTGACTCAAAATGGGTTCCTTTGAACACCGACTTTGTTCTAGGGAAGAAAAAAGTCACAAGGTGACATATCCGGCAAATATGGCAGCTGTTGCAACACGGTGATTCCTTTAGAGCCCAAATACTAGGACACGCTGAGGGCGGTGTGGCACGGTGCGATGTCATGATGAAGGATCCAGTTACGAGCTATGTCTGGGCGCACCCTGTTGACTGTTTTCGCAATCTTTTGAGTACTTGGCGGTAGTAAACTTGATGTACAGTTTGCCCTGATGGAACAAATTCTTTGTGGGCGATTTCACGGCTATAAAAAAGGCAATAATCATATTCAGTCTGCACCTCGACTGGTCTCCCGCTCCACGCCTTGTCTTCCATACCCCTTCTTAAACTCTTTATGCCATCAAAACACCTAGGCACGATTAAGAGCACTATCACCATGCACTTTTACAATTTTAGCGTACGTTTTTTAAGCTGTTTCACCTAATCTGGCACAAAATTTTATCACGTCGCGTTGCTCTTGATTTTGTTTCTCCATTTTCATGACCAGCACCACCAAAACACGTCTACTCAACACGACACAGCAGGCGGACTAAAGAAGCTAGAGCAATGGTAAATATATCAATAGAGAGGAGAAGGATGCTGAAGAAGGGAAGGGAATTTCAAGGTTGCAGGTCTCATTACTCAATTGGCAACCTTCATGCCTCCTAATCTATAATATGATTGGTACAGGCATAAATTTGGATAATTTTTAGATATAACTAAATATAACTGTATCTCTATGAGAAATAATATAGCTCTCATAACTATATTGTATTTACAGTGCGTCAGAGTCTAAATTTTCTTATGAGTAGAATTACTACTGTTATATAGCTCTAAGGTATCTACAAGTATTGGACGGTTGCATCAGATATATACCATGGAATTTATCTATTAGGGATATATTGTGTCTCTTTAGAGTAAATATATCTACAGCAGATATAATTATATCTGCTGCAGCTATAATTTCAACAAATTTTTTTCAATGCAGGATTGATTTCTTTGAATCATCATGGTTCTGCGACTTAGCTCGCGAGTTCATTACTCACAACAAGGATCTGCTGTCAGCTTCTATCGTTTCTCCATATCGAGTACTCGGTGTCCTCGCTGGGTCATTCCCTTTAATATTCTTTTAGGTAGCTGATTTCTTTCCCATTTGCGTAGCTTTGCGCATGCAGGCACAGGTGGTTCGTTTAAAAGTTAATCTAAATCATTTTTGTAATGCACTCTTTACTTTATTCCTTATCTCAGTGGGTCGTAATTTTCACAGGACATTTCTGTTGACACTGTCATATATATTTAATTTGCTTGAAATAACCATAGAGCTGCTGTGCATCTATATTTTACTCTCAGTACCCTCGGAGTACCTATACGAGTATAACTGAGAATATTTGGTATATTGTACGCCATCTACTTCAAAAGCCTCCCTGATATTCTTCTTTGATACTCTCTGTTACGCGTCCAAAAAATTCTGCAAGCTACTGTCGTAATCGTTGGCGCAGCTATTACTAACATCATGGTCAACCAAGGATGTACTCGAAAGCACAAGAATGGACCAAGTAGATCCTTGATCAATAGCTGAAAGTGACGTCACTGCGGATGTTCAGAATCGCTGGAATATTCCAGGTAGTTCTCGTCAGAACATTCGCCAATATACGAGAAATGGATTGTATGACTAGAGACCCTATATTAAGCCGAGTTGAATGAATGGGAAAGGGTAATAGTAAAAATATGTGATATATGAAATAATTCAGTATACAAATCTGTGATAAAGCCTCTGTTATGCTATGGGTGTGAAACATGGATCCTAACCCAAGCATCCGCAAATATATTGAACGCCTTTGAGCGACGGGTCCTGACGCGAATAATCGGAGCGAAGATAGACGGGGACCAATGGTGAATTCGACACAACCATGAGCTGTATGAAATTTTCGACGAACCGGAGGTCTCAAGAATTGTAAGACTGCGGAAACTGCAATGGACTGGCCACATAAATTGAATGGACGAACAACGGATACCCAAAAAGGTATTCGTTGGGAGAACTGAAGGCCGGAGACCAGTGGGGAAAGCGAAGAAACGCTGGTGTGGCATGGTCAACGAAGACAGTTCATCGCTGCTCGGATTTAAGAATTGGAGGACGCAGCAATAGACCGAGACAGTTGGAGGCACTATTTGCAGGAAACGAAGACCCGAGAGGGGCTGTAGTGGTAAGAAGAAGAAGAAGAATAGTAAAAACTGCAATTAGAGTGGAGCGCGAATTAAACGCGATATTTTTTTTTTATAGTGAAGTGATTTTCGTAATACAGACAGTTGGAATATAAATTGATGAATAGTGAAAATTAAATTCAAATGCGATTAGTTAAATAGTGAAATTAATGGTTGTGCATTCTTGATAAATAAACTCTTTTAACTTAATTTAAATGACAGTATGTTTTCACTTTCCCGGAACATTAAAATTATTGGCTGCAATACGTAACACGTGTCAGTGGTGTCAGAAGTGTGATAGAAAATTTCGAAAGTATAAACTTTTAAACATTTTAAAGGGCACAACAGTGAAATTTAACGTTGAGACTGGTGGAAAAAAAGCCGGAACACGAAGTTTAAATTTAAAAATTAATGAATTGACCGTGTCGAAACTTAAATAGGAGTTGGAACAGCGAAATCTAGCTACGTAAGGTACAAAGGCCATACTAATTGTACGCTTGCGTGACGTTATCGAATTGGAAGGCGTGTATTTCGATTCGGATGAGCCCTTAGATGCGGAAAAAGGCAAAGAAGGTGGAGAAGCAGAAGTACCTAAATCAAAGGGATCAGAAAATGCACTGACGCAAATTTTGATGCTGATTCAGCAAGAGCAGTGACAACAGCCATCCAGTTTAACTGCGAAGCTAAACGAACAATCAGCGCAGTTAAATGAACAGTCATCTAGTTTAACTACGAAGTTCTACCAGAAGCTGGACCAACAAGCATTCAAAATCTACGCAGACATCACACAGAAGCTGGAGAAACAGTAACCGAAATAAAAGCGGAGCTCGGTAGTCTGAGCAACCAAATTCAATGCGCCGAGGAAAAGGCTTACCAGGTCGAGGAGAAGGTCAGCTAGGTTAAGGAGAAGGTCAGCCAGGTCGAGGAGAAAATCAACATTGAGATGGAAAAAATGAAAAGGAATTGGAAGCAGCGAAGGCAGCAGTAGCCACCTGGCCAGCACCGCATATAACCGCAGCGCAAAGCACAGCCAGAAATGTGAAAGCACCAATTTTCGACGGGCAAACGGTTTGGAGTATTTACAAGCCGCAGTCAGGACAAATCACTGGGATGAGCAGGAACGAGCAACTCCATTAATTCTTACTCTAAAAGGCCAAGCTGCCGAGATTTTGCGGAATATTCCCGTTGAGTTGCACTCAAACTCGGTTGTCATAATGATTACGCTTGACATGCAATATGGAGATGATCATCTGAAGCAGATTTATCGGTCATAGCTACGGCATCGGATGCGGAAGTCTGGCGAGACCCTACAGCAGCTAGTCCCAGAACATTGAGTGACTTGCACTTTTGGCTTACCCAGCTTAAGACCCAAAACATCGAGATGACGCAGCAACAGAAGCATTCATCAGCGCATTAAACCGGGAATTGCAACAAGCTGTGCATTTAGCTCAAAAGCAAACGGTTAAGAACGCATTGGTTTATAGTCTGAACTTTGAGATAGCAAAAAATGTTACTTGTACCACTGCCAAGGCTCGCAAGGTAGTAACAGGCGAGTGCAGGTGTGAGCGCGTGGAAATTGGTTAAGAGCCGCAGGTAAACGGTGCGCTTGGAAGCTCGAATTGTGGTGAGAAGGAGCATTTGCAAAGAGACTGCAAGCCACGAAGACAACCGAGATCTTGTCCTGGGTGTACAGCTAGGAGGAGAGCCAGACCGAGTCAGGAGCCCAGAACGGAAGCCCTATATTCTGAGGGGTCGGGAAACATTTAAGAGCCGAGTTCATGGGGCAGAGGTTGGCTAGGAGGATCGATGTCCCCAGCACCACGATCACCGTGTCAAGACTACATCGTGAAGAAGCGGACTTATGCATCCCGGGTCAAGTTGACGGAGAACATTGCACCATAACAATCGACACTGGTGCAACCCGATCGATTATCCGACCAGACCATGTGAGGCAAAAACTATTTCACAAGGGCAGAATTTTCTCAATATGGACAGCTACGGGAGGAACTGCACATGTCCATGGAGAGGTCAACCTCCAGATACAGTTGGGAGACTTTGCGTTCCGACATAATTTTCTGGTCGCGAACATTATGGGTGACTGCATTCTCGGAATTAATTTTCTGCTAGCACATGGAATCATGTTGGAATTGGGCAAACGGTTATTGAAATGGCAGAATGTCGAAGTATTGATGGAGGATCCAAGCGTCCAAACTCTCACGATGAATGAGATAGTGTGTGCCGACACTGATGTACCGAGATCTTCCGAGAGCATTGTAGGGGCCAAGCTTGATGGGAATTCTAATGACCATCGATCCTATCTCATAGAGCCAACGAAGACGTCAGCATTGAGCAGTTTGAAAGGATGAAGCCTTGTCAGATCTATAAGGAACGGATACGTGCCGGTTAGATTCCTTAACACCGCAGACTCAACCACGAGCATCAAAGCGGGAGAAGTACTCGGCAGTTGCCAGCTTGTTTCCACCTTCACTTCTTTGGATGCTACACATAGTCATCATTGGAAAAAGAGGCAAGACAAAGCTTGAGAACTCATGTTTGTAATACTGAAGCAGACCAAATTGCCAGTGCAGCTATTCAAGCAAGCCTCTGATCTGGTCACCAAGTACAATTGTACCTTCTCAACAAGCCCGGATGACCAAGGCCGAACGAGTGTGGTAGCTTATGTCATAGAAACACAGGGAGCTAAGCTGATTAGACAAGCACCGAGATGCCTTCCTATAGCCAAACAAGGAGAAGTGAGCGCACTTATCTCGAACATGGAAAAACAAGGTGTTATTGAGCCTTCTCTTAGTCCATGAGCCACACCACTAGTTCTAATAAAGAAAACGGATGGTAGCACTCATTTTTGTGTCGACTATAGGCAGCTTTATGACAGCACTAAGAAAGGTAGTTACCCACCTCCACGCATTGACTACATCATGGACATAGCCGACGCAAAATTGTTTTCTACACTCGATCTCAAGAGTGGCTACTGGCAAGTAGAAATTGACAAGAAGAACCTAGAGAAGACCGCATTTTCAATTGAAATCGGATTGTGGCAATTTTTGGTGATGCCATTTGGACTTTGAAATGCTCCAGCTATCTCCGAACGCCTGATGGAATACCTGCTACGAGGCCTAGCCTGGAAGACCTGTTTAGTATACCTAGATGACATCATTGTTATCGGGACAACGTCTGTAGAGCATGTGGGGAACTCCTGATTGCAGCTGGCGAATCAGAAACTCAGTCCTGACAACAGCTGAAATAAAATACCTGGCAGAAGGGGTCAAAACAGACCCTGAGAAAATTGAAGCCGTGAAAAGCTGGCCAACACCAAACAACAAGCGCCAATTACGAAGTTTTCTGGGTTTACTATCGAAGATTCGTCAAAGACTTTGCCAAAATAGCCAAGTCTCTCCATCAGCTAACCAAAAAAATCATCCGTATGTCTAGAATGAAAAATGCTAGGTAGCCTTTGAGACCTTGAAAGAGAAGCTGTGTGAATTAGCCGTGCTGGCATATCCGAAACCCGGGAAAATATTTGTAGCTGAAACTGATGCGAGTGACCCCGGGATTGGAGCTGTACTTTCCCAGCAGATTGATGGCAAAAAAAAGTCCTCTCATTTTACAGTCGAGTTCTCTCAAAAAGTAAGAAGAACTACTGCGTAACCAAGAAGGAGCTGTTGGCCATAATAAAGACAACCAAGCAGTTCTACAAGTACCATTATGCCCGGAAATTTGTTCGTCGAAGAGACCATCCATCGCTGAGATGGCTGCTTAGCTTCAAAAACCCCAAGGGACAAGTTGCCTGATGGATCAAAAGATTGCAGACATACAACCACAAAATTGTTCCTCGGAAGGGCGGAGTTCATTGAATTACTGACGCCCTATCTCGTCATCCATGTCCACTTAACTGCAATCATTGCCGACGGATTGAGGAAATGGAGCCAACCGTTGATCTGCGAGTGATAACGGCCAAATTCGATAAAGGTTGTTCATTGGAGGAGATTCGAGACGCCCAGTTAGTCGATAAAGACATCGGACCATTGCTCGTATGGAAGGAGACAACTGAGCGACCTGAGTGGTAGGACGTTTCGATGCATCGCGCCACCCTAAAAAGTTATTGGGCACAATGGAACTCCCTTTAAGTGGAGGGTGGCGCAATCAAGCGGAAATGGGAAACGCCGGATGGCAGCTCCTGTCGGATGCAAACTATACTTCCCAAAAGCCGAATCCACGATGTGGTTAAGGGAATGCATGAAGGATCTCCAGGAAGGCACCTTAGTGTTAACAAGACCTTAGTGAAATTGTGGGAAAGGTTCTACTGGCTCCACGCTCGAGAAGACGTAGAGGACTGGTGTTGTAGATGCACAATTCGTACTTCCATCAAAGGTTCAATGCGACGACTGAGAGGACAAATGCAAACCTACAACGTGGGTGTATCGTTTGAAAGGATTGCTGTTGACATCGCAGGACCTTTTCCTGAATCAAAATGGGGAAATCGATACACGCTGGTTGTGGCCGATTATTTCAGCAAGTGACCCGAGGACTGCCCCATTCCCAACCAGGAAGCAACTACTGTAGCCGATAGCTAGTGTTAAATTGGGTCAGTAGATATGGCGTACCTTGTGAACTATATTCAGATCAAGGCCGAAACTTTGAGTCACTAGTTTTTGGCGAAATACGTGAGCTGCTGGGAATACATGAAACGAGGACAACACCGCCACATTCCTAATCCAATGGAATGGTCGAACGTTTCAACGGCTGTAATGAATCATGCGACGCCGCTGGCGACCACTACTAACACACATTTCACGTTGATTGCGATGAGCGCACATCCCACGTCAATTTTGTCGTGGGATGTCAAGAGGACTTGACAGCCACATGAGAGGAAAATGTGGACGTTGTGGCCGTCACCCATGAAGAAGTCCCGGAGGGTGCCAACAAGCATCAAAAAGGTTTAAAATTAACAGGAAGAAGAACTTTCCTACAAATTGGTCATCACAGATATCCATCGACTATTCAAAAGTAGTAGTAAATGTATCAGAAATTGGAATTGGTAAGTCAGCGGATGCAAAGTTTGTTTTTCCGCTTCGAGTTAAAGTAACGTTTTGTAATGTTTAGACTAACCGCGGATATCATCAATCATCTAGGCAGTATATAAATCCATGCAGAGAACGTGAGCTAGATCTACGAGGATACAAAACACCGCAAATAGGAAATTTGGGAGCTACACTGGACCAATTCGATACTATATTCGTAGACTTCTCTGATAATGATCTGCGCAAACGTGATGGATGTCCGTATTTGCCTAGATTCAAGTGCCTGCTATTAAACAACAACCGGATAATACGAATGGACGATTACTTGCATGAATCTATCCCCAATTTGGAGTCAGTAGTTCTTACCGGGAACAATATTCAAGAGTTGGGCGATTTGGAACCACTCACGCACGTCAAAAAGCTGGAAACATTGTGCTTGCTTGTAAACCCCATATCCACAAAGCCATATTACAGTGAGTATGTTGCATATAAGTTGAATCCGATCCAATCTGAAGGACTTATGAAGTAAACTTGCCACTAATGTAAAGAACGATAACATGTCGGAAGTCCCGCGGAAGAGTTTCTTTAGCTGATATCGGGAAAAACATGAATTTATTGTTGCCTTTTCAATGAAATTCGAGCGTTTCCATAATCCTAGGTATATACATGTCAGGTATGAAAATATGATCAACATAGACGGTGTAAGTGAAACATCTTGATCGAAAGAAAAATGTTTACGATGATATCCATAGTGTGTGTAGAAGTGATATATTCCGTGGAACGTACAAACGGGGTAAAGTAACAATGAGAACAGTTTCAATTTAGTAATCAAGGACACCCGGTTTATATTATTAGTACCGCAATTTTTAAATAAAACTTTTATAACCGTCAAATTGTATTTAATATCATGCAATTACTATTCAATAAAACATAAGCAAATTACAATAATGCGAAAAATGGTGGTGCGATTGATGACCAAAGGAAAATAACAAGGTATCATGTATTAAGAGGAGTAGTGATTTACTTAAATTCCCGGTCCAACGATATTCAGTAAGGACTATTCCATTTTTTTTATTTTATATGTATGAAATATTGGATGATCTTGCCTTCTTACTTTTAAGATCTGAATTAGCAGGATAATTTTACCTAAATGCAATATTATTTATACTTACGATGAAGGAAAGAAAATATCTTTGTATTTGTAAATTTTTCCAGTGAGGAGGCGAAATTGAATTTAATTAAATTCTAAGATATAGCTAGGGAAATCAATTAAATTTGAATCAATTTGGAAGCTTTTCGAGATTGAAAACGATGCGCATAAATTAATATTACCTTTTTATTAATATATCAAAGAAAAAAAAGGAATAGAGAGAAAGACAAAACACCCCAATAACATAATTATATAAAGCTGTATTGGATTTACGCTATGGAAATACTGGCGTTAATATATAATCATCCATTGATATGTGAATTAATAACTGGTAAATTTTTAGAAATTTTAATGAAATTAAGAATTTATGACTGTCATATTTGTAATGTTGAAGCTTAATAATAAATAACTCATAATACAAATAATAATGCAAAATAATTTGAACACTATAATATCTAACAAATAATACTGACAAATAATATGAACAATCATAATAAATAACCAATAATAATAAGACCTAATACTAAGCATGTTAATGAATACCAAATAATACAAACAATACTAAGGCATAATAGATATCATAATAATAGATAGCAACCAATGATACAAATAACAATATTTGAGATATTGCTGAAAGTCAAATTCAGTATTTTTGCGAGTCTTTTTTTTTCTCTTCATACTACAAAATAAAGTACACTCGTGTGTAAACAAACTACCGAGGAAAATTTGTAACTTTTAAAATTGAGAAATTGAACGAAACTATTGAAAATAATTTTTGGGCCGCCACTTAGGTGCAAGAAAGTTAACACTTGTTAACTTTGATTCTTCCAGCTTTTTCTAATTGAAAACTTCCAGTCAATGGCCCATTAAATTTTCCAAATTCGGTCACCTTTGTATAAATTTCAAAAGGAAAGTGTCCTTACGCGAAAATAACCTTCAAAGTAATTTTTAAAAGAGAAATTGAGGTTTATATTGGAGGTATATGAACTTACATGAAATGATTTCCTACATTACTTGCAGTGAACGAGGCGGTTCAATGAATGTAGTTGCTAAATAGTACAATCTTTTTAAGAATTAACAAAAAGTTTTATATTATATCCCTAAAACATTGATAATTATACCCTATTATTGTTTACATAAGGTTGTAAATAATTTTTGTTAGAAACCAGTAAGGAATTTGTTCGATTAACTATAAATTGAACTGGTCACAAATTTAGTATTGAGATGTAAGAAATAAAAATAATAATATGAATAGCTAATTAAAAAAACACGACTTTCCTTTCCAGTGGTTCTTCCTTTCAGCGGGAAATGAAGTGCAGGGTAGGTATTCGCGACGGCATACCTACCCTGCACTAGGGTTCCGCGTCGCGCGCGGTACGCGGTACCTTTGTTGTTTTGCCGTTTTATTAGCGTAGCTTTCGTCGGGTTGAGTTAGCGTAGCATATTTTTCGGTACCGCGTCGGAAATTCGGGAACGCGAAGTAAAAAATTAGATTTTTGTTCTTGACTGGTTGATAAAGAAATACGGAGTAACGTAAAATAGGTTTCCTCTCCGTGAGGTTTTGTTTTGTGACGCGTTTGAAAACGGGCATGTATTGGTGGCTGAAGATTGTAGATGAGCGTAACCCATTCGGATACCCGCGACCGAAATCCTCTCCGATCTAGCTGGCCGACAAGCAGCCACCGCGTGAATGGATTACGGTGCACGGATTGGTTGACCGGTGGGTATCATCCGTTGGCACTACTCAGACTTAACGTCTAGAACCGATGAGAGGTCGGTTCCTCGTTCGGACATAGACTTAAAATCATTACACGGCACACTCAGTAAACACCTCGCGAAGGTGGTTGAAGAGAACCAAAGGGACTGGGACCGACACATTTCATTATTCTTGATGGCATATAGAGCTTCCGGACACGCATCGACGGGCCAAGCCCCATCCAAAGTCATTTTTGGAAAGACTATTCGTCTGCCGGCTGATGTAAAGTTCGGGACACCCCTGAGAAACTCCAAACGATTTCGGCGTATGCAAGTGAGCTAAGACAACGGTTGAACCAGATACATCGGACAGTGCAAAAACACCTCGAATTGGCTACTGACCACATGAAGACCAGGTACAATCTAAAGGCAAATTCAACTGGCTTTCAGCAAGATGACTTGGTTTGGCTATACAATGCATAACGGCATAAAGGTAGATCTCCGAAGCTGCAGTATATTTGAGAGAGGCCATACCGAGTTACAAAGTGAATCAATGATGTCGTATATCACATACAGGAACGCCGCAAGCCGAGAGCCAAAATGAAAATCGTGCATCTGGAGCGTCTTGCTCCATATTGCATTCAGCGACACATTTTTTTGGGGCGAAAAGAACTGAGGTGGGGGCAGTATTACATGTCCAAACAGTTCTACAAAGTACATGATCAACCAAGAATGTACTCGAAAGCACAAGAATGGACCAAGAAGATCCATGATCAATAGCTGAAAGTGACTTCACTGCGGGTATTCAGAATTACTCGAATATTCCAGATAGTTCTCATCAGAGCACTCGCCAATATACGAGAAATGGATTGTATGACTAGAGACCCTATATAAAGCCGAGCTGAATGAATGGGAAAGGGTGAAAGTAAAAACTGCGATAAGAGTGGAGCGCGAATTAAAGGCAGTTTCGATTGATAGTGAAGTGATTTTCGTGATATAGACAGTTGGAATATAAATTAATTGACAGTGAATATTAAATTAAAATACAATTTGTAAAATAATGAAATTGATGATTGTGCATTCTTAGTAAATAAACTCTTTCAACTTAATTTAAAAGACAGTGTGTTTTCACTTTCCCGGAACATTGATATCATCGGCTGCAAACCGTAACACGCGACAATACTTTCATAGTAGAGCTTTAAATTTCTTTCTATAATTTCGAAGAGCAGTAAATTTATATGATGCACGCAGCAAAACCATGCCTCTATAATTTTCACAACTTATCGTATCCGTCCTTACGTGCAAATCATATTTTACTTTTTCCCCAGTCCTTTGATAGCTGTTTCTCTGACCATATGCTGCATATTATTCGGTGGAGGTTTTTGAGATGAGGACCCTCCTGGAGCCATTCTGCTGGTATTCCATCTACTCTTGGAGCCGTGTATTTTTGAGGTCACATACTGCTGCATGTACTTTGTATCTAGTTGTTGGTGGGACTGGACGTCTTTTCCTGCTTCTGAAATGTTCACAGTTTCAGTAAATATTGCGGGCATAGTTGATACTTTCTGGAAATATTGCAGCAATCTGTTTTTGATTTTGATGGCATTATCTTTGATTGATTGCAAAGACTTGTTTGAGAATTGCGGCCCTCTCTTTGCTATTTAATCGAGGCATATGCCAATCTGACTTCATTTAAGGTCATGTTCTCGTTTGTCTGCTGGATGTTAGTGTTGATGGTTATTCCATATGGTTTTAATGTCATCATTACTTTCTCAACAACGAGGATTTGTTGATGTAATTTTACAGCACTGGTATGTGTGAAGATATTATTGAGCTATCGTTAAGCTTGTATATCTGGTAACTAGGGGGGTAATTGGTCTTCCTTGCTTATCGCGTCGGAGGTGTAGCAACGAAACTTGACCCGTGAGCTTATAAGGTAGT
Source organism: Odontomyia ornata (assembly GCA_963969285.1). Lineage (NCBI taxonomy): Eukaryota > Metazoa > Arthropoda > Insecta > Diptera > Stratiomyidae > Odontomyia > Odontomyia ornata. The sequence continues at coordinate 330,614,002 of OZ017738.1, read as the reverse complement.
GATCCAAATCACAGACAGTGCCATGGAATGAACGCATCTCGAGAATATTGGTGGCCACTTGTTTCTTCATTAGAACGTTGTTGATTTGGTTGAATGTTCGACTTTCTGTTAGTGTCCACATTTTTTGTGGATGTCTCTATACAGGAAATTCATGGAGTTTACTGTGAAGCCTTTGCTAGTCGTGAAGTCTATCAGGCAATGCCCGTTGTCGCTGATTTATGCATGATAGCTGTGCAGTCCGGTTGTTCATCTACTCGTATGTGCCATTTTCCAGCCATTTTTTGCATTAAAGTCTATCAGAACAGTTTCAATGCCGTCTGACGGCAATTCATAGGCAGCGCATTTTGATGCGATAAAATTCATTCTTGTTTACCTTCAGCTTATGTTTTGTAGGTAAATGACAATTGTCCAGCCAGACATTTAAGAATTTGATCTTAGTACGAAGCGAACAGATTCTCTCGTTAACGTAGTTGAAGTCAATGATAATTTGTTAAATTATGCTATCCACTCCATAATCACGGCTTGCTTGCAATTTTTGGCATTTAAATATGATGTGTTTTCAAAGCTCAAATGTATTTTCACTATAACATTTGGCTTGCACTGTAAGGAAATCGATTCAATATTTTTTGATTTGATCTAGATCTTGTAGCAATGCGCTTGAGCTTAATGGTCGAACGCTTCAAGTTCCAAAATAATAGTCCTGTATTCATTACGTTAGCCATTGCCGTTTGCTCAATCCGATCGGAAGCTTTTGTCCTAATTTCATGAGAAGGGAATATAGTGCTTTAACCTAGTCGGTATTGTATTTTTCGTAAAAAAATTATTTCAAAAAGTGCTAGAAATTAAAGTTTGCACCAACGCCTAACAAGAAAAAGGACCTGATGCAAAACAGGAGAGAAAGAACCCAGAAAAAGACCCGGGCAGCAGGCACTGCTCGTAAAACCCCAAGTTGGTCGATTCTACGTGGATACGCTGCGGGACATCAGGGAAAACGTAAAGCCCGAAGACACTAATATTGCTATTAAAGTAGTACGACCAACGCAGTTGGGCCACATACTGGTCGAAATTGGAGCGGAGGCCGAAAATTGGGAAGCATTTTGCGACGCAGTAAAGAAAGTCCTCGGTAAAAGCACAACTATAGCCTCGCTCGAGCCGATGGCAACGATCAAAATAAGAGACATTGACTGCATCACAGATCTGGCCGAGGTGGAAAAGGCTATCAAAAGGGAGTTCCCTAGCGTGGACGGAATCAAGGTGAGGCTGACACCAGAAAACCAGACAACGCATAGCCATAGTTGGGTTGACCGAAAAGGACGCCCAACAACTTCTGAATAAGGGCAAATTAAGAAAAGGGTGTGTTGTCTGTAGGATACGGCAAAGAACAACGCCTCTTCAATGTTTCAAATGCCTTGGCTATGGTCATACCGCACAAGTATGCAAAGGACCCAATAGGAGTTGTTACAAATGCGATGAAATGGTACATAAAAGAATTCTTTGCAAGGATGCTAATCCAAGACCCGATTTTAGACATACCTTGGGATCAGAAAAATGCCGGGTTTTCCAGGAAGCCCTAGCCAAGGCAAAATCAGAACTTCGATGACCCGCATCCTGCAGCTAAACCTACGCTGCAGCTCAACCGCCCAAAATCTGCCTGAGCAATTCACGAGGGACATGAAAGCCGACTTCTTGCTGCTGAGTGAGCAACACCATGATCAAACTTCAGCATCATGGTATCTTGACGAAACTGGTACTGCTGCCATCTGGGTTGGAAATTGTGATTTCCAGGCGGAGAGCTGTGGACGTGGGGATGGTTTCGTGAGGGTTCGGCGCTCAAGGACCCCCTTCTTCAGTGTGTACCTAACGCCGAACATATCAATATCATCTTTCCAAGCCAAGCTTAATGCTTTGGAGGGCACTGTTTTGAACGCAGGCGAGAACTTGCTAGTTGGGGGAGGCTTCAACGCTAAAGCAATCGAGTGGGGCATGCCTCAAACAGATTCGTGGGGAAAACGAGCCGTAGAAATGGTGGCCAGGATGGCGCTCATCGTACTAAATACTGGCAATAAGCCGACCTTCTACCGTATTGGCTGTGAAGAAACCATACCGGACGTGACATTCGACTTGGACTCCTTAGTACGGAGGATACACAACTGGAAAGTATTAGAAGACTACTCAACCACTGATCATCAGTACATTCTGCTTGAGATAAGCGATGATGTCTCCCAACATCCGTGCTCTCAGCTCTCTACGATTGGAGAGAACGTCGGGAGGATGGACTTCAAGAAGTTCTTCGAGGCTCTAACAGCAGGTGTACCGCTGCAGGGGGCTTCGGAGGGGATGAAAGAACTGGCAGCTCAAGACGTGGTGAACTCTACTACGAGCATCATTAAGACTGCTTGCTGCGCTTCTATGCCTCGTCAAAAACCCCTGCACGGCAAGCCCCCAGTGTACTGGTGGTCAACTGTAATCGCTGAAAAACGAAATGAGTGTCACAAGCTTTGGCGTGAGGCTCAACGAGCATGGAGCCGGGACGAGGCAAGCAACCGCGCAACAGTATATAAAATGGCCAGGAAATGCCTTCGCGAATTGATCAACAACAGCAAGGCTCGCTGCTGGCAAGATCTAGTGGACAATGTGAACAAGGTCCCGTCGGGCCTCGACTACAAGTTAGTTATGCGGAAGCTTGGTGCCCTACAGAAGCCCTGTATACCTGATGTGGAAAAGATGGACGAGATAGTGTGGGGATTCTTCCCCGCCCATTCCGTCCGTTTGTGCGTTGTCCATGGTGGAACAGCAGTAGAGTGTCCACTCTTCCCACAGCCGGAACTGGAGGAATCAGCCCTTTCGTTAAAAGTGAGGAAGTCCCCAGGTCCAGATGGTGTTCCAGCTGAGGTGTTGCGGCTTGCCTATAACCATTGTCCTGACTTGCTGCTCAGCACATTCAACGCTTGCCTACGGAACGGGGTTTTTCCGATACGGTGAAAGGTGGCGAGGCTCGTGCTGATCAGTAAGGGGAAGGGAAATCCCGCATCGCCGTCTGCATACCGCCCGTTATGCATGCTAGACACGGCTGGGAAGGTGCTAGAGAAACTCATCAAGGGAAGACTCACTGACAAGATATGTGCTGCTGGGGACCTATCTCCTCGATAGTACGGTTTTAGAGCAGGACGCTCTACCATTAAAGCGATTGCTCAGGTGGTGAGTGCGGTCCAAAAGGCAAACGCATATAGTCGCACCAAGCGATGGATCGTCCTGTTGGTGACACTCGACGTCAGGAATGCCTTCAGATGGGTGGATGTTCTGGATACGCTGGAAAACACTTTTCAAGTTCCAGAATATCTAATGCGGCTTTTGAGGGACTACCTAAAGGACCGAAGTCTGCTCTACGATACGACAGAGGGCCAACAAAGGATGGAAATTACATCGGGTATTGCCCAAAGATCTATCCTTGGTCCGGGACCTGTGGAACGTGTCTTGCGACGGGCTACTGAGACTTGAGATGCCAGATGAGTCGCGCTTTGTCAGCTTTGCGGATGATACTGCGGCTCTTATCACTGGATGCACCGTTTAACAAGCGTAAATTAGGTTAGGTATGCTAATGCACCGAGTGAGGGACTGGATGACTGCTCACGGGTTCAGTTTAGCATTGGAGAAAACCGAAGTGGTCATCTTGACAAAAAAGAGAATTCCTAGAGTAAGGATGATCAGTATTGGCGACTTACAAATTGAATCGGGCTACTGATCGACTCGAAGGTTAGTTTCTCTGAGCAAATCAGAGCAACGGCAGAGAAGGCTTCTTCGGGATATCGGCTCTGAGTTGGCTTATAACCAACGTAGGGTGACTCAGCCCATTAAGAAGACACCTCTTGATGAGTGCTGTAGGGTCAGTGCTACTGTGTGGAGCAGAGGAATGGGGCAACGCTCTCAGCAAGGAGGTATACAGAAAATGTTTGGAACAGGTACAGAGAAGAGGAGCACTGAGGATTACATCTTCGTATCCAACAGTCTCTGATTCGGCAGCGAGAGTTATTATAGGTGTGATACCTGTCACCCTCCTTGCTAGAGAGCCCCGTGCTATTTAGCTGCACTGAAACGAGGATGCGAGGGAGATGGTTGTCCGCAAGGACGATTGGCAGTGGTCTTGGGTGAATTGCATGAAGGGAAAGTGGGCTGCACCCCTCATCCTGGATGTGAGACCATGGCTAAATCGAAGGCATGGGGAGACTGACTTCTATCTGAACCAGCTTTTGAGCGTGCATGAGTGTTTTCAGTCTTACCTGCACAAGATTGGTAAGTCACGATCCCTCAACTGTCGATATTGCCCAAGAGAGAGGGGACAATGCCTGGGACAGGCTGCAAAAGAACTTCAACAGGAAGACGGGAGACCTCACCCCAGATAATACAAAGTCATGCCATAAATTCTGCCCCTAATGTAAATGCGTCTAATTTAAAGGCAAAATGAATAAAATACAACGATGTGTGCTCATTTTATTTAACACTTACTAAACAATTGTAAAAATATAAAAATTATTCAAAATGTTCACCTTTTGCTTTCACACACTTTTTTTAACGGTCCGGCCACTCTCTTTCGCTGCACGCACCACTTCTAAAGGTATCGAGGCTGCTGTTTTCACCAAATTAGTTTTTAATGCCTCAATATTTCGATGAAGTTTAGCGCAGGCCCTCTCCTCTAAAATGTTCCATAAACGGTAATCCAAAGGTTTTAGGTCTGGGCTTCCCGAAGGCCAATCTTCAGCAGCAATAAACTCCGGTTAATTAGCTGCCAGCCAGCGCTGTGTTGTCTTAGCCTTGTGTGCGGGTGCTGAATCTTGCTGAAATATCCAGTGCTTTCTCACGAACATGGTATCACTTAAAGGCTTAACTACCTATTCTAAAATGTCATTTTGGTAATTAGCTGCCCGAGTTTTGACCCCCTGTTCACAGAAATGCAAGCGAGTAACGCCACCAAACCATCACAGATGCTGGGTGATGTCCTCTTTGTACTTTTGAAATTTTCTCAGCAGCTTCTCGAGAGCTGTGAGCGTAAACTCTGTTATTTTGGCGATTAAATTTCTCTTCCACAGTGAAAATTTTTTCATCCGTAAACAGAATTTGGCGGTAACTACCACTTGCGTGTCGTTCGAATAACTTTTTTGATCTTGTTGCCCTGATGTGACGTAAAGCCGCTGTCAAACGCTGACCGGTAGTTCTTCGATAAGCACCGAGCCCAAGGTCTTCCTTTATGATGCGAGACATGGTCCGTCGCGGGATTTTCATCTCCCGTGCCATGATTTTTTGCTTGCGGAGAGGATTTCTGCGAATTCTCTCAGCTACAGCTTTAATGGCTGCTTTCGTTCTTGTGACACGTGGGCGACCACTTCTTGGTCTGTCATCGGAAGAGGACGTCTCATTGTATCGTTTATAGGGTGATAAACAAATTTTGAAATTATTTTTAAAGGTTTTAAGATGTCGAAAATCTCCTTAGGTGTTTTCTTACACTTGTGTAACGCAATCACTGCAATACGGTTCTCTTTAATATCCCACCTCATGTTTACTGTTAGACGTATTGTGTTGAAATGACTTGTTTGTAATACTCAACGAATTTCTAAAGCTTTATCATCTCAACAAACTAAACAGCACTACTTAAAATATTTTTTCATGACGCACTTATAAGAGAGACAGAACTTATGGCACGACTGTGTACAGGGTTATCCATTTCGTGGTAGGAAAGAATAACCCTGCCATTTGACATCTGTCAGAATTAAATGTCATCCAAAGCGTATTTTTTTAGTTGGAGGTTTGCCATTTAGAAATGTGGATCGTTTAACAGTTGGAGAACGCGTTAAAATTATTAAATTTTGCTGTATCAACATTTAGGACTTTACGAGTCGATTACGGTTGACATAATCGACCTACACAGCAAACAATTTCGAACACAGTGAGAAAATTTGAAGGGACTGGATTGATTATTAGTATTGCAAGGCCTGTGTATCATTGCAACATTCGTTCTGCTGAAAATATTAACCCGAATTTCTCTATTCCTCGACGTGCTCAACATTTTGGCTTGTCTTAAACCTCATTGTGGTGGATTTTGCATTTTGATTATCATCTCCATCCGTACAAAATCCAATCCACCCAAGAACTTAAACTTCAAGACCATACACAACGCAGAATGTATGCAAATTGTGTGATTGAACAACAAGCCATTGATAACGATTTTTCGAACAAAATTTTCTGTAGTGATGAGCCCCATTTTTCGCTCAGTGGTTACGTAAATAAACAGAATTGCCCCATATGAGGCTTTCAAAATCCCCAGGTAATTGCAGAAAAGCCTTTGTATCCGGAAAAAGTGACCGTTTGGTGTGTATTATACTCTGGTGGTGTTATTGGCCCGTATTTTTTTGAAAACGATCAAGGAAAACCCATTACAGTCAATTCTGATCGCTATGGACGGATGTTAACCGATTATTTTTGGAGAGAAATTGAAGATTATGATTTGGAGAGCATGTGTTTTCAACAGGACGGAGCCACAAGCCAAACAACACAGCCCAATCGAGCACTTTTGCAAGAGAAATTTCCAGGACGCCTAATTTCGAGATTGAGTGATGTCAATTGGCCCGCAAGATGCTGCGACCTAACACCTTTGGATTTCTTTTTATGGAAAGATCGTGTTTGCGCGAACAATCCTCAAAATCTTGAGCAATTGAAAACCAATATTCGTGAAGTTTTGGCCGAGAAATGTGCTGAAAAGTCATTGAAAATTACCTCAAAAGGATTTAGGCCTGTAAGAGGTTCCGTGGAGGACATTTGAATGATGTTGTGTTTCACGTATAATGGCAAGGTTTAATCTTTATATTGAATAAAAAATTTCGTTTCCATCTGAATATTTTTCGTTTTCTTTAGCTTAACTTTCCCAAGCGTAAAATGGATAACCCTATACATATATCTACCGGCAATAACCTGCATGGATTAGGATTAATACCGATGAAGGCAATTGCGATTCAAAACTGCTAAAGGTAATTAAAAGCAAGGGTCATTAAGTTTAAGGTTGTTAGTATGTAAGCATGTTTTCAGAATGTACTAGTTTATTGTACTGAAGAAGACCCCAATAGTGGTCGAAAACGTTTCGTTATACAAAAACAAAAACAAAAAAATAAAGAAACTAAAACAAATCTTTTCATTTTATATTTTACACATTAGAAATGATGTACATAACACCAGTTTACTTTCTTATAAGTTTCCGCGGCCGCACACGTCTGAGCGATATCATAAAGTGTGGATTTCGGATACCTTGGCGACCATCCAGCGCAGACTTTCAATAACTGCCGCTTTTCAGTTGCACTCCGCACTTGATTGCACTAGCTCTACCATTTAGAATTCACGCACGAATGCACACACGTCTACTCAACTGACTGTTGTCGTTGAGATCCACTACGGCGACAAATTAATGTGTCCAGATTTTTCTGACGCACCCTGCATATACAGTACTTAAAAGCATTTCCAAGGAAAATAGTGCAACTTCAATTCCTTAGAAACGAGTAACACAATACAGTCAAATACCAATTTATTTTCTTAGTGTCAAATAACTCTTTTCACATATAGGAAAAGCTGAGCGGTAAACTTTATTTTGCAGTTATTTTTGCTCTACATGTTCATTTTTGTCATCTTTCTAATTAGTTAGTGAGCCGTGTATTACTGGGCATAGGTTAGTAACTAATTAGTTTTGTAGACATAATAATTTATTTTGAAAATGCCAAGCAGGAGGCTATCTTTTGAGGTTGTGCAACTGGTGTACTACAATTTTCAGTTGAGTAAAAGTGTACAGGAGACATTTTCAGTAACACGTAGAACAATCTATAGCATAATAAATCGAGCTGAAAACGAGGATAGATTATAGCTAAAGCAGGGAGATCACTCTAAATCAAAGATAAACGAACGTGTGAAGCACCTTAGAATAAAGAAAATTTATCGAAATTTTAAAATTTCATTAAAGGCAATTGCAATTAATTTTAAGAAATATTGAGGCACTATTGTTTCGTATGAAACAATTTGGCAGGTCATACTTGCAAACAAATACTCATCAAGAGCTGCTCGGAAAACCCCCTTTTCCTTCATTACAAAATGATTTTCTTAAGCAGCTAAATAATATGATAACGTCATATTCTGCGACAAAATGAAAAACATGTTATGTTATAACGATGGACCCAACAAAGTATAGAGGGAGCCGTTAACGTTGTTGGGAAATCGAAACATGATTCCAACTGTGAAATTCGGAAAACTTTCTGTAATAATTTGGGGGTATATTTCTAACAGACGAGGTAAGGGCTTCGGTTTTTATTAGTGCAATGGTATTTGAGGATTTCGCAGAGGGCCTTAACTCGCAGTGCAAATAAATTTGGGTTTTGTGTAACAACAAGCCACTGTTCAAATTTTACCAAGGCAATGACCCAAAACATAAGGAGCACACCGTACGAATGTGGCTACTGTACAACAGTGGCAAAGTTTTCGACATACCACCATAAAACCTAAGTTTAAATGTCACAGAGAACTCGTGGGTTAATTTAAAGAAACGATTCGTTAAACGGCATCCAACGGACAAATTCGCTCACAAAACTGCAAAGAAAAAGTGACATAAGATACCCACCAATTATGACCTTAAAAAGTTGGTCCGATCAATAAGAAATTAGCTGTAATGTATTATCAATGCAAAAGGTGGCCATGGAAAGCATAAAACTAGTGCTAATATTGATTAATTAATCCATACGCTTGACAAAAATATACTTTTGTAGTTTGTGAAAAGAGTTACTTAACACTAAAAAAAGATCCATGAAAAATTAACAAAAACAAATACTACATTTGTTGTTATTGTGCTGCTAGTTTTTCATGGATCTAATTCCCCTTTTTTATGTAACCTTTTGAAATACTATAAGCACCTGAAATTCAGGAAAAAAGTTTGTATATAGAAATGAAAACACAGTTTTTCTTGCTTATTAAGTTGAAAAATTGAACGATTTCATAGTGTGAAAACTCATTCTTCACAAACTGTATTTCCATGATTATCACCTCTAAATTGTAGGTGTTCATGTTGTTGAAGTTGAGGAAAAATTAAACAAATTTATTCAATATTCTCATTTACAACGACCACCGTTTTGTTTTACTGATGTAACTCGTTGAGAAATTTTTAATAATATGCATGGTACATATCATTCGTAAAACTTTCATGCAAATTCTAGCAAACTCGTAGTGTCTTAGTCGATAAAAAGCGCATATCATTTCATAGGTATTTATTATTGTTCTTGCATGTAATGCAGGAAAATTCAATCCCCTATAGCTTCACCAAATGGTTTTTAATCCTTTTGATTGAACTTTTAACTGGCCATCTGTGTTTAAGATTTCATAAGATACCCTTACAGTTTTATTCAAGACAATGTAATATCAAAAAATCACACTATAATTAACAAAGTTGATCAAACTCAGACTTTTGACATATTGTTACCCCCTACACAAGCGGGTAAGTTCCGGCTGGGGCCTATGGACACGGAAAATTTGTCCGGAGACGAGTGCAGACATAACTCGCTTTGCTTATGAAGTCCAATTGAGCTGCGAAGCAAGAATGCGGCTCGCTAGAATTCAAGCAAAATACTTATGAGTGAACTCCAACCTTCTTCAGATTTCCTATTCTCAAAAATATTACCTCAATATGTCTTTTTTTAGCACACATGAACGCCGCAAAGATACCAAAAGCGCTAACTCCCGTTTGGAGTTCAACCGAACTAAGGTTCATAATTGGGTTACCTTTTTCCAATAATTCTCCAAAAGCTAAACGCAACTTGTTAATTCACTTCACATTTTCTATGGTAAAATCTTTTCATCAATTAATACAAATTCACAATTTGATAAATAAACTTAGATCTTCTTACAAGAAAAAGGGGTCCAAAGATATTGACGCTGCCAGATACTGTCTACTTTACACACATTGATTCCTCCTCCAAGCTCTTCATACAACTCGCCAGTGAGAAATTACGCAAAGAAACACCTTTAATTTCACCCTTGAAAAACCGCACTTGTCGAGCGTCACGAAACCGTTTGAATTTCTTCTGCTAGCCTCCACCCAGTAAACTACACACCTCGTTCAGCTCCACTATCAAGAAAAAAAGAAGAAAATCAACAAGTATCTTTCTTCACGAATGTCTCTTTGTTACCAGTTTAATTAGCTCTACTCGAAAACAGACCCCGCAACCACCACCTGCTGGGCCCATTACATCTCTCATCCACGGGAAATTACTTTAACGGCCGTCTCCCGGAGAATCAAACTTTGCGTTGAATTGTATATTGCACGTGTGTTTATTTAAATGAATATATTAATCTTTGACGTAAAACAATTGATGGTACCACTATTTGGTGCATTTTTGCGCAGTTATTGCACTTTCGAGCAATTTTCGTTTCTCTTTGGCTACACCACGAATGTCAACTGCTGTGGATGAAAGTAGTCAGTGTTTATTTTCACCCTGGTTGTCGTGGCGGAACAATTTGGAACGTTTTGATTTATACTGTGCGGAGGAGTTTACCATCACCGGAGTTCTTTATCAATAATCCGCAGATCGCATGCAGTCGTTTTGACGCATGTGCACAAATAAAATATATATAAGTGATGGCGTTACAGTGGAAAAGTGCTCTGTGAACTTCCTCAGAGGTATCAGAAATGAAGGTAAATTATCCTTACATACTTTGTGAAATGTGTAGTATTTACTGATCAAAAGCATCTTTTCTCGCGTCATTTGTTCGTGATGAATTCTTCGATAACTTGTATAGCCATGTCAATTCGATATTTTTGGTGAGTTGTGACCAAACTTTGACTTCTGAGGCTTCATTACTGCTTTTGAATTGATCACTTGAATTTCCGGCTCTTTAGGGACTGACCCTGGCAAATTCAGTTGAAGTTGAAACGGCTCATCCGTACAACAGGGTTTAGAGCATCAAAATTATCGAGCGGGAAACACTCCCGGAGCATGTTATCATCTTGAAAAATTAACTTTGTAAGCAAGGCTATGATCCAAATTGAATCGCAATTCAAAGCAATTCATATTTCTATCCTTCATCATAATTTGGACTGGCCGCCTCTTTTATTTGTTCCCTTGCGCGCCTGTTGTTTTTACTGTAGGGGATTGTGCTGTCTTCAGCTCATGAAAGGTTAGACCTCCTAATGAGATTCCACCAGAATCACTGTTTGTCATGGCAAATACGTTTTGCACCAAATTTAATTTGGATTGCTGCATGCTGAGCTACCCGCAGCACGTTGATTGAAAGGGGAATGATTCTTTGCCGCGTTAATTGTGTCAATCTGCTTTTTAACATCTTTATTTGACAAAATTCTTTTTGCTGTTGGAAATTATCCTGCATAAATGTTTCAAGCTTTATTCGTCTCTTTTTAACTGGAGGTTCTTGTGCAACAAGGCTCTGGTGATTAACTGGTGCAATTGCTGGCGTTAGCTGCATCAGAAAATTACGAATCTATATTCCTTTTAAGATTTCATTCAGGTACTTCAGGGTTGAAAGAGCCTGCCTTATTATTACTCTAGCTTCATGGCTCGGTAGTATTTTAAATTGCTTCAGATAGAAATCCAGATCGTGATCATAGATTTGCATTTATTTGAAGCTATCATGCAGCTTGACTACTCGGGGATGATCTCAAGTGGTGTGTACATTGAATTCTTGCGATGCATGTCCGATGTAATTAGCTTTCTTATCTTCCATCCAATCCTTAATTAGCTGATGAACTTAACACGCTTTACATTGTTGTTTTTGACGAGTCAAACACCCTGTGAACCTCCAAAAAGTCAATCTTACCAAGTAGCATTAACAGCAAATATCTTTATTCAGCACAGGATGATTGTTGAATCGTGACTGATCTTCATTCAATGTTTGCTTTAGTTCCCTTGTATGCAAATTAAATTCAGGTTCAAGTTTCTCCGTCCTAAGTAGCTGGTTGGCGTCTTTCTTTTTTGCCATATTTTGTCTTAACTTTAATTTTTCATAGTATTCCGGCACAGTATAGACCGACAAAACGGTATCTGGATTGAGGGACGCTGCAACAACTGTACCGTTGTGAAGGGCTGTTGGGGACCTGGCACTCGTTGAGGAATCAACCATTTGCCGGCACTTCCCGTAGCATGGCTGTTCAGTTTTTGATATCTGAGTCTCCAGTGGGCGTCGAAGATCGAGCTCAGATTTTGTTGAGCCTGCGGAGTCAAGACTTCCTGTTGAAAGAAGGCTTATTTCGGCACTACGCTGCTTAAAATAATCCGCATTTAAAAGCTACATAACTACATTTAATACCTTATCGTCTATTCATTATTTAACTTCACTCATTTAAATTTCAAGAAAAACTAATCATACACCTTAATTAATATTCATTTAACTAAGATGTTGTGTGTGGTACGCACGGTCCTAGGTATTTCAATGTAACAATATTTGCTGCTTTTTTAATTATAAAAGTCTACTTTCACGATCTTTTAAATATTATTTTAGATCAATGGCGTTTAAGCCCAAGGAGATACGTGAAAATTTCATATATTTCCTTTTTTCCTACCCCCTTGATACAGATTAGGAATTTAAAGGGCATTTTTTAATAGATCTCATTGAAACCTTTCATATGAAACTACACTTGGCTACATTTGATGAAAAATATATTTTTAAGAATCAACCTCCTATAGAGAGAAACTCCCCTCAAAACTTTTTTTCCAAAAGAAACTTTTAAGTACTCATCACTTTCGACCTTTTTATAAAGCTTCAGGACTGTAGCTTCTATAATTTTGGGGAAAATCTGCTATGCCATACAGAAAGGTACACAGATAGACAAGGATAGTGATAAGAACAGGGTTTGGTATCCAATTACAAAACAATTCCCCGGTCCCAACTGCTATGAGTGCCTTTTATCTTTTGAAATTTCCACATGGTTCAATTCGTCAACCGATCCAAGCATGGGCAAGCTCTCCCGTCTCCCTGTAGAGATCCCGTCGCAGCCTGTCCCATTTTTTTTCTTCTTGGCAAAACCTACAGTCGGGAGACCATGACTTTCCAATCCTGTGTAGAATACACCTAGGCCCACTCAAAAATTGGATCAGATAGAAGTCAGTCTTACCACGCATTCGATTTTGCTATGGTCTTGGATCATGGATGAGCCGCAAAGTCCACCTTCTCTTCGTGCAATTCACCTAAAACTGCTGCCAACCATTTAGTGAGCGATGCTTCCCTTCACGAGCAATCGTTCCTACATTTCATCGTTTCAAAGCAAGCAAATCGTATGGCGTGCTTTAGCAAGAAGAGCGACATATGTTTCATCTACAATATCTCTCACTGCCGAACAAGAGACTGTCAGATATGAAGATGCAGTCCTCAGTGCTCCTCCTCTTTGTACCTGTGCCAAGCGTTGTTGGTACGCTTCCTTATTGACCCTACAGCACTCATCGTAAGGCATCTTCTTGATAGGTTGGGTCCTCCTACGTTGTCCATAAGTCGACTCAGGGCCGATACGCCCGAGGCAGCCTTTTCAGCCGTTTACCTAATTTGCTCTAAGAAACTACTCTTTGAGTCGATCAGCAGCCTTAGGTGCTTCGCCACTGGCTTCAATTCGATTGGTATGGGTCCATAACTGATCAGCCCTACTCTAGGGATTCTCTTTTTTATCAAGATGACCACTTTGGTTTTTCCAGTACTGGAGTGACCCCACAAACAATCATCCAGTCTCCCACTCAGTGCATTAGCTTACATAGCCTGAGGTGCGCTTGTATAACAGTACGTTCAGAGACTACAGCCACAACATCATCCGCATAGCCTATCAAGCACAACTCATTTGGCATCTTCAGCATCCATAGCTGTCGCAAAACATGTTCCACAGGTTTGGACCAAGGATAGATCCCTGGGTAGCAATCGATATAACTTCCATCCTTCGTTGGCCCTGTTTTGTATCATAAAGCAGGTTTTGGTCTTTCAGGTAACTCCTCAAAAACCGCATGAGACATTTTGGAACTTGAAAAAGGGTTTCCAATATATCCATGTCAAGTTCATGTCGTCAACTGCATATTGATGACGTGAACTGCATATTTCCTGTAGTGGTGATTGCGTGGCTTATACAGGGTTATCCATTTCGTGGTAGGAAAGAATAACCCTGCCATTTGACATCTGTCAGAATTAAATGTCATCCAAAGCGTTTTTCTTTTAGTTGAAGATTTGCCGTTTAGAAATATGGATCGTTTAACAGTCGAAGAAGGCGTTAAAATTATTAAATTTTATTATAAAAATGGTGATTCTGCTGTATCAACATTTAGGACTTTACGAGTCGATTACGGTCGACATAATCGACCTAAATAGCAAACAATTTCGTACAGAGTGAGTAAATTTGAGGAGACTGGATCGGTTATTGATATTGCAAGGCCTGTGCATCATCGCAACATTCGTTTTGCTGAAAATATCGCTGTCGTTGCTCAAAGTGTGGAGGAAGACCCGAATTTGCCGATTCCTCGACGTGCTCAATATTTGGGCCTGTCTTACGGCTCATTTTGGCGGATTTTGCAATTGGATTTGCATCTCCATCTGTATAAAATCCAACCCACCCAAGAACTTAAGCCTCAAGACCATACACAACGCAGAATATATGCGAATTGCGTGATTGAACAACAAGCCATTGATAACGATTTTTCGAACAAAACTTTCTTTAGTGATGAGGCTCATTCTTCGCTCTGTGGTTACGTAAATAAACAGAATTGCCACATATGGGGCTCTCAAAATCCTCAGGTGATCGCAGAAAGGCCTTTGCATCCGGAAAAAGTAACCGTTTGGTGTGCATTATAGTTTGGTGGTGTTATTGGCCCGTATTTTTTGAAAACGATCAAGGAAAAGCCATTACAGTCAATTCTGACCGCTATGGACGGATGTTAACCGATTATTTTTGGAGAGAAATTGAAGATTATGATCTGGTGGAAATGTGGTTCCAACAGGATGGAGCCACAAGCCACAAAACACAGGCTAATCAAGCATTTTTGCAAGAGAAATTTCCAAGATGCGTAATCTCGAGATTGAGGGATGTCAATTGGCCCGCAAGATCCTGCGACCTAACACCTTTGGATTTCTTTTTATAGGGCTATGCAAAAGATCGTGTTTACGCAAACAATCCTCAAAATCTTGAGCAATTAAAAACCAATATACGTGAAGTTGTGGCCGAGATATTGCCGAAAATGTGCCGAAAAGTCATTGAAAATTACCTCAAAAAGATTGAGGCCTGTAAGAGGTCCCGTGGAAAACGTTTGAATGATGTTGTGTTTCGCGTATAATGGCAAGGTTCAATATTTATATTAACTGAAAATTTTGTTTCCATCTGAATATTTTATGTGTTTTCTTTAGCTTTACTTTCCCTAGCGTAAAATAGATAACCCTATATCATTATATCCCATTTTAAGGCTTAGACTTTCGACTATCTTCAGCTAAAAACTGAGTGTCAGAAGTAAACAACAAGTTGGTTAAAAATAAACTTGAAAACAGGCAATCAAAGAGAACATATCGGAATTTATTGTTTCACTTCCGCAAGGACAAAAATGCGGTGCAAGCTAGAAAGAAATAGTGTGAAGTTTATGGTGAGAAATGACTAACTGAACGCCAGTATCAGTGATGGTTTATTCACTTTCATTCTGGAAATTTTAATGTGCAAATGCACCAGATACTGTCGTCCAACCTCTACTTATGACGACAAAATAAACGAAGCGAAATTAACTGGCGTATGACAACTTGAGAGATAGCAGAAAAGCTCGATATATCGAATTTAACTGTTTACTTGAAAAATCTAAAGTCAAACCATCTGAAACAAAATGGCAGCCGCCCAAAATTTGAAGAACGTACAAAAATTTGATGTTTTAGTTGTGACCAACCGATGTTGATGAAATTTGGTAATTTGGTAAAAGCTAGAGGTATCTAAAGAACTATTTCAAACTACAGGTCGAGTCTCAAAACCCAAAATGGCGGCTCATTGATGATCGAAACTTTTAAGGCTTCTTAAGTCACAATTCATTTTAATTAGATGTACGGACTTTGTTATTTTGGTGAACATGCATGTGCAAGTTTCAAAATGGCGGCGGTTCAAATTTGCAATTTTTTTCAGATATTTGTGGCTCTCAAGCAGCCGTATGTTCCAACAGATTTTGATGAAACTTTGGATTATGAGTAAATGTGCTGGGTTCTTGTTTTGTGCAAAAACTTATAAACATTTAAAAAATTTAAAAATTTTTGGCTACCATTTTCACAAAATGTTTAATTTTTAACCCGTCGTTACAGTAAAAGACATCATATCAGTTTATGCAGAAAACGTATTTAATTGTAAACTAAATAATGTTATATAATACAAAACAGAACGGTTTACAATAAATACTTTTACCGTGGCGAAATAACAGTTCCCTATGATAATAACTAGATAATTTATTTTATTTCCATCAGGAGAGCAAAATATAACAAAGTGATGGTTGCAATAGTCTTCTATTTGATTTAAATACTCCCTAGATACAGCGTTATACCGAATGTTACTGTAAAATTTCGAGATAATTTAATTTTTGTTTAGTTTTATAAGTACTTAGCAAATGAGCAGATTTTATTATTCGAAATTTAAGGTTTAATTAATTTTTTAATCTATAATTCCACCATTTCCCTATTTAATTATTTTAGTTTAATTGGTTTAATTATTTATTTATAGTTTTATTTATTTAGTAGGGCATTCACAATGCAATTGTTTGACAAAATAGAGGACTATTGCAAGATAGGTTCAATTGCTGCGTCAACGTTTTCAAGTCATGATCGGACCAGTCCTTCGAAAGAACTTTGTGTATGCTAACATTTTCAATTTGCAAAAACAGACTAGCATGGATTTCATGTGAGTAATGGCCGTTTTCTTCGGGATAATTGATGTGAGGATGGCTTTTAGGTTTTTGTATAATTTCTTAATAGTTTTAGTAATATGTTTTGTTTTTGTATATAGGTATATATGTGAATACTTTTAAACATCCTAACGTTCAAAATCAATTTAGTTTTAAATTTCCTTTCTCTTGTATAATTTGCAACAACGTTGTATAAACTAAATTTGTACAATAGATTTTTTATTTAAATTCTATTCAATTCAATCTGTATTTAGCAACACACGTAAAAATTTTAATTTCAAATGAATGGGGACATTTTAATTGTTTCTAATTTTTGGGCTTTAAACGTGAATTAAGTTAGTTTGAATGTATCGATTCAAACGCAAAAATATACAGAAGATTCTCTCGAAAATGTCTTGTTTAAACTCTTCTTATAATATTTCAGTAATAATTTAATAATAAATATTCATTAAATCTAATGTTTTCTTAGCAAATGCAGGCACCCTAAATCTTAAAGCTTTTTCGCGAAACACGCTTTTTAGTAATAAGAACGTAATTAACGTACTAAAAAGTTTCAGTTAAAACAGTTCGATTTATTTTCCGTAGAAAAAAATATTCAAAAAAATTTTAAGGACGAAATGAATTAATCGTTTCCATTCTTACAGGGTTCACATTTCATTTGTTTAAGTTTAGTTGCAATGTCTCCGTTGCATTAAAAGTTCTCTATTTAGTTTTTCTTTAATATTTAAGCTTCTCGTTTATTAAGTCTATGAATTTATTAATGCAGTTGTCGTAAAGCTTCATTTATTGTTTGACGAATTTCATTTGTTCTTTTACTCAGAGGTGTAGTCGAGTGAGAGTGGTTCTTTTGGATGATGTTGAAACCGGTTAAGATACAAAGTTTCTCGAGATTCATTTCAATTCGTTCATATCTTGTTTTGAGATCTGCTTGTTTGACTATCAAAGTGGGCCCCATAGTTTCGAATACTCATTTACAAAAAACACAATTACGTTAGATACTATTTGTTCATTTTTCTAAGTTGCCTAGGTTTGTGTTCGTACTTTACTATTGATAACAGGATCGAGTAGGTAGTGTTCGAAGATATTGAGTATTGTATTGCAAGTTTCTATTGTGGTTTGTGGATACTGAAACGTACTTCGCGTATCCTTAGGCATGTGTAGTAAATTCACGTAACAATTACATCTAAAGTCTACGAAAGATCTAACAACTTCAACTATTAAAAATCATTCTACTAATTTAAGTCTCTTTAGTCAACTGTACCTACTTGTAACGCACTTACAAATAGTATTGTAATTAATGAAACACAGTAAAAAACTGAAACTAATATTGATCTCAATATCTTCTGTTACCTGGTAAAATAAAATGCTTTTTAGTATGTTAATCAGTATCAGAAATATTTTTCAAACTTAATCTTTTTTTTGACTGAAATGAGGATATTAAAAATTCCATTAAAATTTTTTCCTATCATTTACATTCCTACGTACACAATGTTTTGTTTTACTTTTTCTTTTGAATTAATTTTATACTTTTCTAGAACCTTAGAAATTGGCCTATGTCTTTTTGCTTACTTAACTCTTACTTCACTTTTTATAAGTTCTGTTTTAATTACATAGTAAAATCGTTATTAATTCTGTTACTATTTTTAAATTTATTATTACTTATGAGTGTTGTTGCGTAAAAATGTCTTCTAATGAATTACTAAATGATGTTAAAGATTTTGTTGCTGTTGTTGTTAATGAATTAGTCGTCATTGTTGCTGTTGCCGTTGCTCTGATCTGCGCTTCGCGCTGTCGTTCCCTTCTTCGTGTGTATTTGTTGCTGGCCGCCGTTGTATGCGCTTGGGTTTGTGCAGGTTCGATTCAGCTGTTTAATTTACTGGAAGTTGTGTTAACGTTTGTTGCAGATGAACTGGTCGCTGTCGTTGTCGAAATAGTTGATGGAATACATGTGTCAGGCACCAAATGCGGTGTTCTACTTGATACCGGTGGCAAAATTGGACTAGTTGGCCATTGAAAAATTGCATTATTCGAAGACGGTACGCTCCTAGAAAATTTAAGAAAAATTGAGTAACAAATAAATCAAGGTATATGTCGAAGTTATATAACCTATCTCTCAGAGGTCTGATATTACACATGTAATTACTCTCAAAATGTAATCAATCGTCTAGCGTTAGAACAGCCGCCATGAGCACGTTACTTTGCGTAATACTTTATTAATTTGACGTAAGTATATAAATAAGCTGTACTTCAACGCCCTTAAGTCGACACAGTCGCACTAATTAATAAGACAGGAGCATTCAACATGCTTTCCATTTACTTTTGAGTTTTATGAGCATTTTAAAAAGAGGTACTAAAATCAATTAGTTTCTGGGCACGCCTTCTTTCCATTTTGACCTTATTAACATTTTTAATGGGTTTAAAGGGTGCCTCCCCCTTAAAATAAGATGGCCTAAATTTCTTATCAAAGGTAGCCAAATGGGACATTGAATGCAAGGAATGTTGCTATCACAGGTTTTAGAGTGTAAAAATTCGGAAATCTTTGAACTGAAGTCAGCAGCAGCCGATGAACTTTTAGCTGACTCAAAGATTTTTGTCATTAAAAGGACGAAGAGCGGTAGCTTCCCCAAAAACCAGCATTCATTAAATATTTTTTTTCTTGAAAAGTTGTCGGGCATTACTTCTTTGAGTGAGCAGATGCGTTTCGACTCCTTTTAATCATCTTCAGTGTCTCAAGGATGTGTAGAAGGAAATGCCTTTATAAAGGCTCAGGATGGGTGACTTATATGAGTCGAAACGCGTGTACTCACTCAAAAAAGCAAGGCCCGGTGGATGTTCAAGAAATAGGGAAAGGCCTGTGGATATCAATAAACAAAATAATAAAAAGTTGTCTCTTGAATTAATTGTCTTAATTGGCTTTCCCTCTCCAACATAGTGAGGGTATTGAGCAGCAGCTGTAGCAGTAAAAACCAAAATAAAAGGCCTTAGTTTATATCGTGACAGTTGCAGCTATACCTTCACGGAATTGATTCATCTCAAAAATTTTATCGTTTTTTTACGCTGGGGGCAACCGCGAAGTCAGAGTATCTTACAATAAGCCATGTTGTTTTGGTAATTCTCCATATTTACTGTTTTGCATAAAGATATTCTTAATTGTATTAATTTTATTTTTTCCTTCTACTATCGCCTAACACTGCTGCGTTACGCATGGGCATAGTTTGGTATTTATTCGTTTACGGTCCTTCTTTGTGTATTATCAAGTTTTTATCGACTATATTGACCCTGTTTTATTTGTTGAATTTGATAGACTTTTAAATTGTTACTTGTCTAGTTACGATGTATTAATAGAAACTTCGTCGTAGCCGGTCCCAAGCCCGTTTGAGAAAGGAGGAGGGAATCCCTTGTTTCCCCAACCCATAGCTTCCATGATTTCTCAACCTGAACCCTGCGATTAAATGGTAGTAAATTTTCTCTGAGTCACATATTGGGTTTACTGGCTCCCAAATAATGCCGAGAAATTCTTATAACTGTAAATGCTACTACAGCTCTGCTACTAAATCCTACTAATACCTCTTTTGTGAATCAAAGTAATAATCATGCTGCTCGAATGGAGGTTGGGTCCCTGCAAAACCCTACAATGTTCCGAAACCTGCAGAAAGCTCTGGGAATGGATTGAACTCAAGGCAACGACCTCGCATTGGATCCTGAAAAGTCAGATCACTCAATTATCCTGGTGCTGTTAAGAAGCTTTTACAACAGCTGCCGCAAATTGACTAAGGATAATCTGGAGAACGGAGTGATAGCTTTTTTCAAGGTTACAGTGCCCTCAAATTATGACATTATTTTGAATCCTAAAGCTTGGCCACCTGGAGTACTTAATAAACCATTCAGTTCAAGAAGAAGTAAGTCCTTTCGTGCACCGAGAAGACCACAACGTACGAACTAGTATAAGATTTCATAACTGTAACTTAGCTTCTAATGTTTCAATATATTATCAAATGTGAGAGGGTTTCAGACCAAGCTTGATAAGCTTTTTTATCGTTAAGGATTTGGCCTCTGTAGCTGTTATTAATGCAATACGTAGCTCTGTTTTTGCTGATTTTTGCTCTTCCATGTTGAGGATTGTGTAATTTTCAAGATATTCCTTCCTGACAATACATTTTTATTAGTTTCCTCTGTCTACATACCTAGTAACTCTCCTTTGTATGTGTGCGAGATATTCTTTGACGAGTTTTCCGCTTATATCTTCTTGCATCATCCATATTCTTTAATTCTAATCTGCGGTGATTTTAATTTGGGAATAGTCCAACGGACGAATAACCTTCTTTTCTCTGTTTCATCAACCGATGCATCTTCTTTATCTCATTCCTCATTTCTATCACTCTGTTCACTGACGCAATTAAATAATATCCCTAATGCTAATGGTCGGGGACTAAACCTTGTTCTTTCTAACTTTCCCATTTATTGTCTATCTGTTTCCCTAGCATTGAATCCTCTTGTGCGCATTGAAAGCCATCATCCGCCATTATTGATCGATTTTCCAATTGCACATTTGACACATCGTACTTTTGCCCCTTCTCCAAGATTTAACTTCTTCAAAGCAAACTACGAATTTCTGACTTCCGAACTGAACTTGGTTGACTAGCTGAAATTTTTTGATAACTTGGAGTGTGAGGAAGCTCTGAGTAATTTTTATAATTACCTTTATGAGTTGATTAAACATTTCGCACCTTTACAAGCTCTTCGCAAAGTAAAGCAGAAACCATTGCTGACCAAGCAATTACTTTGTGCCTTGAATGCTAAAAGAAAGTCACACCGCCATTTCAAGCGTTATGGTACTGAAGAATCCAGAGCCCACTTTTCTGATCTGAGGGTTGTTGCAAAAAAGGAACTAAATACTGCAATGAAAAACTACTTCAGTTGCTTTGAGAGTTCACCTATGGCGAATAACTCGAAACCCTTCTGGTCATACATTAGATCCTTCAAGTTGTCCTCTTTTGTCCCTCCCTCTGTCCACTAGAATAATATCGTTAGCTCTTCTCTACAGGATATTTCCAACTTGTTCTCTCAGTTCTTCTTGTCAACTTTTATTTATTCTTATCATGTCTCCGATCCAGTTAATACACCTGTACTTCACTCTATTGACATTTCTTCACTTTTCGCCGACTATATTGAAGTTGAATCCATTATTATTTCACTTAATACTAATATTTCACCTGGTCCTGATGGTTTACTAAATATTTGAATCAATTCATAAGCGTCTTCACTTTGTATCCCTGGTACTGGTATTTTCCCTACTTATTGAAGAAGAGCAAACATTGTTCCTATTCGTAAAAGTGGTCATCCTTCTTCTCGCTTACTAACTGAAAGCTTTTGGGTTTGCGGGCCCTTTTTTATCATATATGAGATTCTTACCTGTCTTCTCGTATATGTTGTGTAAGTTACTGTGGAATTACCTCTATTCCATTTTATCCGTTCTCTGGTGTTCCTCCCGGTTCCATTTTAGGTCCCGTCCTATTCCTATTATTTACAAATTATCGCTTCCAATTGCCTACTGTATGCCAATGATTTCAAATTATTTTGAGCTATAAGATCTGTTCAAGATTCTCAATATATTCAGAAAGACCTGATTGCACTGAGTAATTGGTGTTTGCCTAACTACCCCTGTCTTAATGTTGGCAAATGCTTTAAAATGACTTTTAATCTAAATCAATCTCTGCTGACTTTCACCTATATATTAAATGAAGTTCCGTTCACTGCTGTGAGCTCTGCGAAAGATCTCTTTGTTACTTTTGATCCTTAGCTCAATTTTGATGCACACATTCTAATCGCGACTACTAGGGCCTCAAAAATGCTGGGGCTTATTTTCAGGCATGCTTATAAATTTACTAATATATCAACCCCCGTCTGCTTGTTTACCTGTCTTGTCCGTCCTATCCTTGAATATTACCCGGTAGTTTGATCCTCCCGACGCTCCTACCTCATTAACTCTTTACAGAAAGTCCAGCAAAAATTTACTCGTGTCTTGGTTTGCAAATCATATCAACCCTATGAATGTCGTTTATCCTTCTTACGTCTGCCTACTCTATCATCCCGTTGCCTCTATCTAGATTAGTGTTTTTATATCAACTTCGGGTGATTTAAACGGCAATGAGGTTGGCAATAAGTTATCTCATTGAGGAACGACTGAAGAATATAGCCTCCACAATGAAACAAATGACAACGGCCAGCGCCTGATTGACTTTACATGCCGCAAAAATCTAATCATACATTTGACTTGCTTCTTACATCGACGAATTCTCAAAATGAGCTGGATATCGCCGGATGGCAGCACACAAAACCAAGGTATATACCGAGGAGCCAATTGTAACTCAGATCATTACTTGATCAAATTAACTTATCGATGTCACATGTCAAAGGCATATTCTGCGAAGGTCAGTCCTCTACAAAAATTTGACATCAAAAGGCTTCAAACGGCGTCTGCGGCCAAACATTCCACGAAGATCCTCGACAACCAACTGGCTCCCATCGTATCAGATACATAGCTGAAAATAAGTAACGACCTGTGGGTAGAAGTGAAAGCGGCTATTAAGACTGTGGCAGAACACACAATCGGACATCAAGCCCGACTCAAGAGAAATGATTGGTTTGGTGATCAGTGTCAAAATGCGGTTAGACAAAAGGAATCAGTTAATACGTAGGTAGGAAAACCAGGACGAAGAGATAACACTATGAAAATCTCCGAAGAGTAGCGAATAAGATAACTAGAATTAAGATAAGAAAATACTGTGACCACCAGTTGAGAAATTTTGATGTAAGACTGGCGAGCAACAACACTAAGTAACCATACAAGGAAGTGAAAAGCCTGAAATGTAGTTACCAGCCCAAAATCACACTCTGCGTGATAACATCGGCAATATCATCGCTAATGAAACCAGGATTAAGGAAAGATGGCAATCCTTTTTCAAGAACCTCTTTAATCCCTCTGTACAGCTCCATAATATTGGAATCTATAGATGTTCGCCGAGAGCTTCGATCGGCCCCACCAACTCTGCTTGAAGTTTGTTTGACCATCAAAACCCAAAAGAATAATAAATTGCCGGGCATCGATGAAATTCCCGTGAAGCTCATCAAATATTGTGGCAGCAGTGTTCATAAAGCTATTCACAGAGTTATCCAGCACATTTGGCAACAAGAACATATGCCAAAAGAGTGGATTGAACCAAATATACTCCCTATCCACAAAAAAGGTGACAGACTACATTACAAAAATTAAAGAGGCATATCACTGCTTTGTACGGCGTACAAAATATTTTCAAAGATATTAGGAAATAAGGTCGGATCACATGATAACAGCAATACTGTTGGGGGTATCAAGGTGGTTTTAGAGCAGGTAGAGCAACAATAGACAATTGTTCACAGTCAAGTAGGTACTTGAAAAACTCTGGGAGTTCAACATAGACGTATACCAAATTTCTATTGAATTTAAGCAAGCATTCGAAGGTATTGATCGTAATGTACTGTACCAAATAATGCTTTACTTTGGCGTCCCAGCCAAATAAGTTAATCTTACCAAACTGACAATAACGTCAACGACCTTCCAGGTCCGCATCTATAACCAACTCATCGATGCCTTTGTCATAAATATTGGACTAAAGCGGAGAGATGGACTGGCCCCATCGCTATTCAATGAGGCTCTAGAGTACGTCATAAGGAAGCTACTTGTTGATACACGAGGTACATTACTACACAAGATGAGTCAAGTAGTAGCCTATGCGAACGACATCAACATTTTCTCATGCTAATTGATAACTGCCAAAGAACTCTTCCTGAAACTCGACACCGAAGCAAAACTGGTAGAGCTACAAATCAATGAGAACAAAGTTCATGACGGAGTCGAGGATAAATACCTCAGATACCCAACATATCACGCTTGTTGTCGAAAATCTGGGTGAATTTGAGTATTTAGGTGCCAAAGTAACGAGAATCGGTAATAAAAGAGACGAAATACGCCGAAGAATACAGCTCGCAAATGAAATATTTTATTCAACTTTGACGGTCTTGAAGACCAGCTGCACACACAGGAAAACAAAGCTCCAAGTATACAAATCTGTGATAAGATCTGTGTTATGCTATGGGTGTGAAACATGAACGTAGCCCAAGTATTCGCAAATATATTGACCGCTTTGAACGACGGGTCCGGATGTGAATACTTGGAGCGAAGCGAGACGGAGACCAATGACGAATTTGATACAACCATGACTTGTATGAAATTTTTGACGAACCGGAAGTCTTAAGAATTGTATGACTGCGCAAGCTGCAATGGGCTGGCTACATGAATTGTACGGACGGGCAACGGGTACCCAAAAAGGTATTCGTTGGGAGAAATGAAGGCCGGCCGCTAGTGGGGAAACCAAGGAAATACTGGTCTGACTCGGTTGACGGAGACAGTTCATCACTGCTCGGATTTTAAAATTGAAGGACGCGGTCAATGTAACGAGAAAGTTGGAGGTGCTATTTGCAAGAAGCAAGTGTCCGAGAGGGGCGATAGTGCTATGAAGAAAAAGAGTATAGAAACTAGACAGCCATGAGTTATGTGTTTTTGCTCTGTCTTACAATATCTTACAGCTGAAACAAAGCGTTTCAGAGAATACTTTAACTAAAACTAATTCTGATTAAGTCGATTGTATCGGGTTTTCCACTAGGGACATAACAATTTGGTATCTTTATATGAATGCACCTTTAAATTATTTTCAATAAACTGTCGATGTCAAAACATTAGCTAAAGTCAACATTTTCACCATGGTAAAGCCCATAAACCAGCAACGTTTGAAAATTTTCAAAAATTATTACTGAAATTCTGTGTCAGTGGTTGCAATTTTAGGCCATAATAACAAGCTGTGCGTGCTGCAGTGAATCAACTCGAGTCCGAATTTTCACTATTAGCAGTTCCAATGCCAAAAGGGATGCCGTACCACTCGAAGCGAGAAAATATCGCAGCCATATGTGCATCGATCCAAAATATGCTAAATCAGTTGATTCTATGTCGTTAATAAGAATTGGGCATCGCTTAAACAACACTGTGGAGTATTTTGCAAAAAAATCTGGTCTATATGGTTACAGAATCAAATTGACTCAAGAACTAAAGTCGAAATGTGGAAACTTCTCCAATATGGCTTTGTTAATAAGCTAAATATGCATTATTGCTCAGCAAAAAACTCGCATGTGCTTTTTGAGACACTGTTGCATCTACAAAAATTAATATTTCGTGCGGTTTTCATGCCGGAGGTGTGATTGGACCATATTTTTTCGTGGATGAAAACGACCGTCATGCTAACATCAATGGAGAAGATTATTTGTGGCCAAAATTGGATGAACTTGACATCGAAGATATGTGGTTTCAACAAGACGGTGCCACTAGCCACACAGCATGCTTCCCAATCGATTTATTGGAAGGCAAATTTGGTGGTTGTCTCGAGGGAAATGGTCGGGTCGAATGGCCGTCTCGTTCATGTGGTCTAACACCATTTGATTTCTTTTCATGTGGCGATATGAACTAACTGGTCTATGCCAACAATTCAGCAACTTTAGGCGAGCTCAAAGACAACATCCGACGCTAAATTGTCAACGTTCCACCCGAAATGTCTGCCAGAGTGGTGGAAAATTGGGTCCAAAGAATCGACCGTGGTAAACGGGCTCGTGGTGGTCATATGACTGAAATCAATTTTATTCATAAAATGTAATGCTTGCACTTCTTCTTCTTTGTAGCACTACGCCCCTCCCGGGCCTTCGCTTTGAGATAGTTAGAGTATCTCATTTTCATGACCATATTGATTTTTTCGGAAGTTGGTTTGGTCAAAACCATGCTCCCGTGTGCCTGCTCAGCTATGATATGATCTGATTAAATCAGTACATATCACCACTGAGTGAACACTCGTAGTTTGTCCGAAAAATCTCCTGAACTAAATCACGTTGCTCCCAACGAGACTTGAACCTGGGACCTCCTTATGTGTTCATGTCCTTACCACTGGACCACAGACCACTAATGCTTGCACTACATCCACTATAAATTTGAAGTTATTATCTCAAATTTTTCTGTGTTTTATTAAAAGATAAAATTTTTAGGTATGAAAAACCATTTATATAACAATATGGATTCATACATTTATGCAGTTTTTTTTAATTATGCTTGAAGCTGGGTATTTTTAAATGAGCTGACATCTAAAATATAGTAATAATTTTTTTTTAGGGTTTTGTACTTAATTACAAAAATCTATTGAAATCACTACTTGTGTCCATCTGCCTATCCGTCTGTATGTCACGGTAGTTGTTCTCCAAACTATAGAAGCTACAGCTATGAAACTTTGTGGGAAGGTCAGAAGTGATGATCTCTGTTCAAAGAGTTTAAAGGGGTCTCCTCATATAAGGTGACCCTTAAATTTTTTTTCATCAAAAGCATTCAAATAGGATGTTATATAAAAGATTTCAATAAAATATTTCGAATGACTTTATATGTGTCGAGAGGGACAGAACAAGGGGTAATGCTCGAAATTTTAACATATTCACCTCGTGATTGGGCAGCTTTCATTAGAAAAAATTCGAAAAAATAACAAAAATATGTCTAAAGTCGAAATTCACTAAATTTCGTTAGCAATGGTATGATTTCTAAATTTTACATTTTCTCGAATAAAATCGTAAGGTTTCCCTCAAATTCAACGAAATTTGATAGTCATAAGGTTCATCCTGAATTTGAGAAAGATTGAATTGTATTTAACGAAGTTATTGTAGTCTAAATTTTCCTATATATCACTATACAGCAATATATGGCTATGGAACAATATTCGTTTATTACCGATTCAGTCACTAGGGAGTTTGCGTGAAAGATCCAGGAATGATGATGAGCATCTTTGAAAACTTACTCATTTAGAGACATCAATCAAAATGGTGGCCATTTTAAATCAGAGTATTGAATAAATTTGTGCTATGCTTTCTCAACTACAACATTTAAGGTGCATGCCATTAACACTTGGTTGAATTTATCAATGAATGACTGAAGATGAGCAACCAAAATTTATAGCTGAATAAATCATGGAGGTCGATTCAATAATATAGTTTATAACTTAGAGGTTGAAATTTGTTCAACTTTGCTAATAATAGTGAAATTTGTTAATTTGACATTTTTGCCAGTGAAACTGTATTAGTTTCATTAAATTGGATGAAATTATAAATTTAAGTAGTCCTTTAAAAGGCGTTTATATTCTATCAGTTTCAATAAATTTCACAGAAGTTGTAGCCGTTTAAATTTTTTCCGATTACAGCAATTATAGACGGTTTTCGGCTACACGGGGTTTTGATCGAACCATACACTTCATTTTACATTTCGTCAATGATTTTTGAACCAAAATATTGGCAGGTTAAATTAAGCAACACTGGTATTTATTTTTGTCGTGCATTCCTTTTTTTTTAAATTAAGTCATTGATGTCCGCATATCATAGGTCAAGTACAAAACGCTTCTGACATAAACGTCTACCCAACTCAAAGAGGTATAAGACCTCTCCTAAGGCTATGATTTCGTATATGATTTTACGTGAGCGTCCAAACTTCTGAGAAAATTTATTTTTCCCCTCACTGATTTGGTTAGCTTTGTTTTGGCTCCCAATATGAAATTTCATATTTATTTTATATTAGTCTACAACACAAACTTTGGCTTTAGCTTACACTCTCGTTTAATTGCTTATTTTGATCATCACTTTTGTCAAAACACCGGTCTGACAGGCACATGAGAATTTCCAATTGCACATATTGGCAAGACCTATCCTCCCAATACCTTCCAAATTTTTCCTTCACTACTGAACGATTTTTTGCTGAATACTTTGAGCTTGATGGATAATTTCTTGAAAACGTACTTATCTTACAGGCCCAGAGTTCCAATTTTTAACGGAGTCTCACAGGCCCAGAATTTTGGTTTGTGTATTTGTGACGGATTCCCACAGGCCCAGAGTTTTGGTTTACGTATTTGTAACCGAGTTTCAAGGGCCCAGAGTTTCACTTAGTGTATTTGCAAGTAAGATCATACAGACCCAAGATTTTCATTTTTTAGGGTTTTGTACTAAAATACAAAACCCTATTGCAATCACGACCTGTGTCCGTCTGTCCGTCCGTCCGTCCGTCCGTCCGTCCGTCTGTATGTCACAGCACTTTTTCTCCGAAACTATAGAAGCTACAGCCATGAAACTTTGTGAACAGGTCAAAAGTGATGACCTCTTGAAAGTTCAAGGGTGGAAAATTTTTTCAAAGGGGTTTGAGGGGGGTCTCCCCATATAGGGAGGTGCCCCCTCAAAAAAAAATTTTCACCATTGGTAGTCGAGTAGGGTGTCATTGGAAAGGTCTCAACGAGATCTTTTCAAAGCAAGTCTTAAAATTGCCTTATGAGTACCGAGGGGGGCAGGGGAAGGGGAAATGTACGAACTTTTCGCGTACCCCCCCTCGCGATTGGACACCTTCCATCCGAAAAATCTGGAAAAAATCATGGATGTAGGCCTTTGTGAGTACAACAACAACAAATACATGAGAAGTCGAAATTCACTCAACTTTGTTAGTAATAGTATGATTTATCGATTTCACGTTTTCTTGAATAAAATCTAGACGGTACCCTTAAATTCAATAAAATTTAGCACACAGATGACTATTTATAAGATTCCTGAAAGTTTCATAAAGATCAAATAGTATTTAACGAAGTTATAGCGATTTGAATTTTCCTGCATTACTATGGAACAATATGCCTTGTATTACTATGGAAACATATGGCTATGGAGCCAAATGCGCTTTTACCCGACTTAGACACTACAGCTTTGCTAGTATTTGCATAAAAATTTCAGGAATGATAGGTATCATGAAGACGAGTACATACAATTGAAACAAGTTGAAAAGGCAGGAGACAGCTCCTAGCAAAAGGGCTTTGTAACCATTCTAAGATTCGAAAAAACAGGCCATGAAATCGATGATTACAGTACAGAGGAGTGGCCCCTGAAAAAAAATTTCATGAAAGGTAGCCGATATGAGTATCAACTGAAGGTTCTCTATGAGTGCTTTTCAGAACAGTTCTTAAACTGACAGTTTTTGCTTCAGTGGGGGCACATGAGGGGGGAATACATGAAAAATGTGTTTCCACCCTTGCGAATGGACACCCGTGATCTTAAAAAATCTGAAATAATTATCAAGAGAGATATTTGTGGGTATAACTATAACAAATACCTCAGAAGTCAAAATTCTTTCAACTTTGCTAATAATAGTATGATCCTCGAACATGACATGTTTCTTGATTTTATTCGTTACTGGTTACTGCATTTTGTATGTTGAGTACAAAACCCTTCTGACATGAGCATAGGTCAGTCTACCCAACTTGTTTATTATAAAAGAGTTTTTGTAAGGTACGAATTGAGAAATGGAGATGCCATACGAACTAAGCAGAGAACGCCACAGATTTGAAAATTTGAGGCCCGGTAACCCTGCTTTTAGAGATCGAATTCTGGAATTTCTTGCTGGCAACTATTCTGACAGCGAAGGTAGAGTGATTGACGATTCAGACATTGACCCAGAATTTATTATAGAAGGTAAAGAGCTAAAATTGAGCTCGGAAGAAGTAAATATCTGCTTAGTATCGAAAATGTAGGTGATAAAATAACAGATAGTCTTCGTTAAAGAAATGAAGAATCCACTAACTATGTTGAACGAATGAAAAAGGCTAAAGCTAGTTCTCCGAATGCATAGATCAATCGCTAATGGCCAACAAATATGAGAGTATCGGCTAGAAACATAATTCAGACATTACCTGGAGTTCAAGGCAGAGCAAAGGTGGTGCACCTACAAAAAGAGATGTTCGAAATCTTCTGTTTGATGAGACTATTGTAGATACAATAGTTAGAAATACAAATAAAAAATTAAATAATGTAAGGTCATTACATGATTGATGATGATAATGAGATGCCTTTATAAGCTTACTGATAATTTCGTCAATCTTGAGGTCCTATGATGAAAAAATAACATTCTTATTGAAGAAAGATTGTTCTGATCACCCAATTCATTCAATTACGATGTCTGAAAAGGCTATCAGACTAAGTGAAGCAGAAAAGGAACACAGCATACCAACTTAGGCAGTTGTGAAATTATGTTAACCTATTATCTCTACTAACAAAATGTTTCAGCAAATTATTGGATTGGCTCCATTGAAGTTATAGACGAGCTGCTAAAAAGAAACCTAACATACATCGGGGCCTTGAAAAAAGACAAAAATCGAATTCCAGAGGAATTTTTACAAAATTGTACTCGATCTGTGAGCTCTTCTCTATAAGGCTTCAGACATTAAATGACATTATTCAGCTTTATTCCTAAGAAGAACAAGGCATTCTGATATCCTCAATACACCATACAGTAGAACTAAATGCTAGCCAGAAATCATTTGTCACTATAATGTGACTAAATGTGCCATTTTTAGTTCCAGCCGTCGAACCAGACGTTGGCCCTTGCAATATATTATAGAATGCTGAAAATTGGTACCATGAATGCCTCCATTTAAATCATGGAACTTCGCGGCTCGCCTTTGATGAACCAATTTGACTTTATCAAGTCGTTTGCTATGAGCTTTTAGTTCCGCATATTGAAAAACGAAATTCCGATCTCAAATCTTTCAACTGAGTTGAGGGGGACGATCAGGAAAATCTTGGGTGACGTCAACTATCCTGTGGAGGATGATAATCAAGCCGGCCTTAGTTATCGGCTAGAAAGACGAAACACCTGCTATATCTGCCAACCGCAGTAGGGGAAAAACGGTATACCAGTGTATTTCTTGGAGAAACTATTAACTTTGAGTGTGCTCGGAAGTTGTGTCTTGCCTGCGCCAAGGAAGTGGTGAGTACAAAAGAGCGAACAACAGAATAAAATCAATAAAAAATACAAGACTTTGAATACCACATACACTCATTACAAGAATAGTCATTTTCATTTGTTTTTAATAAGTCCTTTATGAGAATGAAGTACTTAATATCAGAATGAAATCACAATTATTCTATAAATTTTTTCTTCATTCAATAAGCAGAATGCATTTTTCTTTTTAGGGTTTTGTAAAATAATTTTACAAAACCCTACTCAAATCGCAACTTGTCTGTCCGTCTGTCCGTTCGTCCGTCCGTGTGTCACAGCAGTTTTCTCGGGAACTACTACTTAAGCTAGAAACATCAAAGTTTATTTGTTGGCGTAAAGTGATGCTCTCTCCAAAGTTCAAGTACAAAAAAAATTTATAAGGTATTTAAGGGGATCTCCCCATATAAGGGAGTGACCCCCAAAAAAAATTTCATCAAAGGTAGCTGATGTGGGTATCAAATGAAAGGTGTTGATAAGAACTTTTCAAAACATGTCTTATTTTGCCAAAGTTTGCTTCGAGGGGCGCACAGGAAGGGGAAATACACGAAAAATTTGTGTTCCCCCTTGCGATTCGGCACCTGTGAGTACAACAACAACAAATACCTTGGAAGTCTAAATTCGCTCAACTTTTTTAATAATAGCATGATATTCGAATTTCACATTTCCCCAAAAAATCGTATAGGAACCCTTAAACTCAACGAAATTCGATATTTAAGTAGTCCTACAAAAGGCCCTTAAACTATGTTAGTTTGATGAAAATCGAATGATATACACGGAAGTTACAGCCATTTGAAATTTCTCCAATTACACCAATAAGACATGATTTTGGTATTTTACGGACTCTCCATCGAATCAGTCACTGCAGTTTTGACTTGATATTCTTGAAATTTTTAAATAAGGGCAATAACATTAATATTTTTAAGGAGTTCATGATTTGAGTGATTTTGTTGGTTTGTAACAAAATGGGGCCCGTTGAAAATAGAAAAACAATGGACTTTTTTTTTTGAACGTGCACATCTCTTTGACATATTTCTTGTCTTTATTCGTTGCTGGTGACTGCATTTCTGAGGAGTTGAGTACGAAACCCTTCTGACATGAGCGTAGGTCTGTTTACTCAACTTGTTTATACATTTTGATGTGTCTAATATACTTGCTCTTTAATGTTCTAAAAATGGTACCTGCAAGAAACGCATTTGAATTTTTGTTTATAATGTTACTTAGTGTTTGTAGTCCGTGTGGAACTGTGAGTTAGGGCATACTGCGTTTGCGCAGCAGCTCCCAAGTTCCATTCTCAGTCACAGCTGCTGTCGGAATATCTGCTCACCTAGCTTTGATGGGAACTATTTGAAAAATCAGGAAATAATCACATTATTGATCGTGATATTGACCATATCACCTTGAATCCCATTAAGGTCATAGAATGAGATACCGTAATAATAAATCTCACCGTGGACGTTCAAATTCGAAGTGTTGTGCGATGGATTATTATTAGTTTGTAGTAGGAAAAATTAATTTTGTCAAAAAACAAAAATGAGTTTCTGTATTCAATGCCTCCAAAATAATCATTAAGGTCAGTATCACAATTATTAATTGAATAAATTGCCTACTACACATGTAGCGGTCTCACAGGCCTAACATTTTGGTGAGCGTTAAAAACATGTTTTAGTAGGAGTTTTAAAGCTATTATATGCATATCTTGTCAATTTATTGATTAAGTGAAAAAATTTCTAAAATTCAGATTCTGGATTACGCTTTTGACAATGAACATGAATTGATGCTTTGGACAGGCAGATAAGATGCTTTTGACCTAGTTGCTTTGTACGATAGTGCCGGGAACACACTTATGCATGAACGGCTCCAACTTAACTATCATATTGTCTCCGCCCCGGTAAAACGTTGGCAGGACACGCTGGTCGAATTCGGATTAGAAGAAGGAAATTAAGAAGCACTCCACGGCGCAGTAAAGAAGATCCTCGTTAAAAATACAACTGGAACCTTGCTTGAACCGATGGCAATTATCGTAGAAAAAGGACCTGACCGAGGTAGAAGAGGCCATCAAAAGGCAGCTTTATAGCATGGGAAGAGGTGAGGTTGACACCAGAAAACCATATGAGCCAATGCATGGCCACCATTAACTTCACCAAAAATGACGCTGAGCACTTTCTGAATAAGAGCAAAGTAAGATTATAGTGGGTGGTCTGCAGGATACGGCAAAGCACAGCACCTCTTTAATGCTTCAAATGCCTTGGCAATGGTCACAGCGCACAGATATGCAGAGAAGTTACCTATATTACTAATGCAGGCCAATGGTACATCAGAGAAAGGAGTGCACAAAGAAGGCACACTGTTTTTTTTGCAAGGATGCTGATCTAAGAAAATGTTGGGTTTTCCAGGACGCCCTAACCAAGGTAAAATCAGAACTTTGATCACCTATATCCTGCATGTCAAACTACTCCAAAGTTCAACCTTCCACAACCAGCATTGGTAGTTTGCGAGGGACATGAAAGCCAACTCTGTGCCGCTGAGTGAGCAACACTGGAACTACTGCCATCTGAGTTCAGAACAGAGATTTCTAGGTAGAGGGTTGTAGATGAGGGATGGTTTTGTGTTGGTTTTGTGCTCAAACATTACCTTCTTTAGTGTGTATCTAAGGCCAAACTACCCGATATTATCTTTTTCAGCCAAATCTAATGCTTTAGAAGGCATTGTTTCGAATGCAGATGGCAGGCAATGTGCTTGTTGAGGGAGACTTCAATGCTGAAAAAATCGAGTGAAGCATGCTCAAGACATATTCGTGGGGAAAACTAGTCCTAGAAACAGTGGCTGGGATGGCCTCCGTTCTCCCGTGTAGTTTGTGAAGGAATCGTCCTTAGTATGAAGGATACACAATTGAGGCCAGTGATCATCAGTATGTTCTGCTTGAGAACTGGGCCATTATCCCCTGCCATTCATACTCTTGACCTTCTACAATTGAGTTGAACATAAGAAGGATGGACGTCGAGTGGTTCTTTGAGGTGCTACCAGCAGGTGCTTTGCTGCTGGGAAATTCGCAGGGGACGGATTGATTGGCAGCTCAAGACGTGGTGAACTCAACTATGAGCACCATCAGGATTGCTTGCAACGCTTCTATGCCCCATCGAGAACCACGTCATAGTAAGTCCCCAGTGTACTAGTGCTCGACTGAAATCACTGAAAAGCGAAGGGAGTATCACAAGCTTCAGTGTAAGGCTCAACGGGCCTAAAGCCATCACGAGGCATGCAACCATATAGCAGCATATAAGTCGACCAAGAAATGCCTTCGCAAATCGATTAACAACATCAAGGCTTGCTGCAGGGAAGATCTAGAGAACAATGTTAACGAAGATTGCTGGGGCTTTGGCTACAAGCTGGTTATCGGAAACTTGGTGCCCTACGGACACGTTGCATAAATATAGCGGAAAGGATGGGCGAGATAGGGTTTTCTCGGTACAATGGAAGGTGGCACACTATTTATGTGGTTGCAGAGGTGGTGAGCACGGTACAAAAGGCAGAGTTATATAGCTGCACTAAGCGACGGATGTTGTGTTGGTAGCACTAGACGTTTGGAAAGGCTTCAACCCCGCTAGATGGGTGAATGTTCTGGATACGCTAGAAAATCCTTTACAAGTTCCAGGATATCTAACGCGACTTCTGATGAACAACCTGAAGGACCAAAGCCTGCTTTATGACACGATACAGGGCCAAAGAAGGATGGAAGTTACATCGAGTGCTGCCCAGGGATTTAAACGTAGTCCAGACCGGTGTTACATGCCTTCCAACGAGCTACTGAGACGGGAGATTCCAGATAAGTGAGCTTAATCGGCTTTGCGTATGATGTTGCGGCTCAAGTCACTGGTTGCGCCATTGAACAAGTGCCCTGGGGCTACTGAATGACACGAAAAAAGTTTCTCTGAGCAAATCAGGGGAACGGCTGAGAAAGTTGCTTCAGGCGTATCAACTTTTAGTCGACTTATAGCAAACTTTGAGCCAGCCAACCCATCAAGAAGATGCCACTTGTTGGATGCTGTAGGATCAGTGATACTGTACGTAGGAGAAATATAAGGCGATGCTCTAATAAAGGTGGTGTATGCCTGGCACAGGCACAGGCACAGAGAAGAAGAGTACTGTGAATTGCATCTTCTTGTCTGACAGTCTCTGATTTGGAATTATTGCAAGCGTGAAACCTGTCACTCTCCTTGTAAGAGAACGCTAAGCTATTTACCTGCGAAGAAACAAAGATACAAGGGAGGCAATTAACTGCGTGAAGAGACAGCGGTCACTCAATAATTGGCAGCAGTCTTAGGTGAATGGTACAAAGGGCGGTAGACTGTGTAGATCATCTTAAATACGAGACTGGGGTTAAATCGAAGGCATGGTGAAATATTCTATTTGATTCAATTTTTGAGGAAGCATGGGTATCTTAAATGCACAGTTGGTAAGTCATTGTCGACCGTCTGTAGATTTTACTTAGGGGAAGAAGACAATGTCTGCCACAAATTTTCGCGTGCGAAAATTAGGGCAGGCTGTAACGAGACCTCTATATGGAGATGGGGGAGCTTACCCAAGATAGTATTTTTGTGGCGTGCTTGAATCAGTTGACAAATGGAACCATTATGTTCGGGAAATACTAAAAGATCAGGATTTTACAGCAGCTGGGGGTATCGGGGGTAGGGGATCGCTTGTCTGTCAATTCTTCTTCCTCCTTCCCATTCCGCTAGAGGAGAGCTCCCCCAGCTTGAAGGCACCTTATTGTGATAGCAAAACGAGATCTAACCTGAAGTAATACGTTAAACGGTTCCAGGCTAGGTTTTCAGGTTAATGGGGGATATGTTTGGTGGGTAGTTCAGTCAGTCGTGAGCATGGAAGCCCCGCATTTAGTGCGTTAATGGCCTTCACCTCCCAACCATAAAAAATAAGAACCATCTTCGGCTGTCACGCCATAGATGATGATTATAGATTTTCCCGTAGTTCTTGCTGGACAAGTTTGCTTTTGTGTGTTCAAAACAAGATTATTGTTTATTTTATGTCATCAAGATTTTTGTGTATTTTAGGTTTTCATAAAATATTTTTACAAAACCTTACTAAAATCGCGTCCTGTCTGTCCCTCTGTCCGTCCGTCCGTCCGACGTCCATCCGTGTGTCACCCCACTTTTTCTTGCAAACTTATATAGTTTGCTAGAAACATAATATTTTGTAATTAATTGTAAAGTGGCGCCCTTTTCACCACAAAAAAATTATAAGGTATTCAAGGGATGTATCCCCATATAGGGAAGTGGCCCCTAAAAAATAAATTTTCATCAAGTGTAGACAATATGGGTATCAATTGAAAGGTATTAATAAGAGCTTTTCACAACAGGTCATAACATGGCAAGTTGTGTTTGAGGGGTGCAGGGAAATGGGATAATATTGATCTGTTAACATGATAAATCAAGCAACGGGTTCAACGGCGAATTTAAATGCATAATAACTAGGATATAATTGTTCGAACTCAATTTATTGAATCTGTATATAAGTCAAGTTTTGATATGCAGAACATATTGTTCGATTTACTAATTGTTCCAGAAAACCCTTCTGGTAGGTGTACTCTTCTGCTACTTCAACTTCCATTTGCTTTCTGTACAAACCACTACATGCACGAAGATATTTCCTTTCGAATACTCTACCAAATCTGACATCCATATGTCAAAACTGGTACAACCAGAGTCTTGTAACATACAACTTTAACTTCTTTTGATAAATGCATCTGGAATCAAAGAGTCTTCGCAGCCCCATGACTACTTTTTGTGCCTTATTGAGCATGATTTTGACACGTTCAGTACAATACAGATACGGATCGAGATGCACAACGAGGTATCGAACAGAGGATTTATGTGGAACCCGTTCTGAATTACCATCGCCAGCCATGATGCGGGGATTCTACCTATTACGTCTCAGGTCTTGACTGACTCCCTGCAGCGTCATCCAAAATATGATTTTTTCGCACTTCTGTGCATGTTTTTTCATTCACCAATTGCCAGTGTACAGCTGCACATCATTGAACATTTTTTTGAAGATTGCTCTGAACTATATTAAATGTTCGGTTTACCGTATAGATGATCTGATCATCAGCAAACGCTACTAATGATCGCGTTGGCGAGACGTTAAAACGTTGAATAGCTTGCGAATGAAGATTGAAAAGAGCAGAGGCGCAGTAACTGTTCCCTGCTGTCGACCATTCAAGACCTTGAATTCTTGCATTGTTGTCAGATTTCCACCAGTTACAATAAATGATTTCCCGTATTACATATCACATCATGGCAACAAGGTGTCTGGTGAACGTATTCTGAAGGAGTTTAAGAACTAGTCCATCTAACCACACCATATCACAGAAACACGCTCCAACACATTCTCTATAATTTAGTTTCCAAGAGATGTCTGAGGTTACTTTCATTATCGTATGTGTAGTCGAATGACTGGCACGAAAATTAAATTGGCAATTCAGCATCAACTCATATTTCCCAATGTGGGCGTTTAATGCTTTGTTAAGTGTCACTCCAAACACCTTGCTGATGTTAGGCAGCAAGCTGATTGGGCGATAGCTTTTAGAGCATGAAGACTTTCTTCAAGATCGGAAGTACCTTAGCCTTTTTGCACTTATTTGGGAAATATGAATTGCTCAATATGTTGTTGAACAATATGCAACAATTCCTAATAGCAACCCCAGGCAGATGTCGAGGAACTACATTTGAATTACCATCAGTACCACATGATTTCTTGTTATTTATTCTGCGGAATATGAAACACTAGTCTTCATAGCTGACCAAATAGTCAATCAGATTCAAGCTCGGTATAAGGTCAGATGTTAATGTTTCATTGTAATGAAGAATTGATTCACCGTTCAGGCTTGATTTGAAGTCGAAAACTTTTGCTTCAGCGACCTCTGAAAATATTTTATTCCCTCTCTTAGTGTTTGGTAGATGAACCAATTCAAAATGTGTTCCAAGCAGGGCAAGTTTATGCAATCCCTCATATATAATCCTCTTCCCATTTCTATCCGGAGTCGTACTATCAATTTCGATACCAGTCCTATCTAGAAGATTGATCTCATCACCAGCGACTTCAAGATTCGATACCTTCACTCGAGACTTCTAGCGGAATATGATATTCACTTTCGCAAAAACACCATTTGGGTCCTGTGGGCTAATACATCTCAATTTTTCTTCCCATTAATTGCTGACCTCACTCCTGAAGTATGCCCGGATAAAGTTCCGGACATTCTTTATGTTAGTTTCAACAAAGCCAACGAGGTATGGTTGTAGTCCGAAAATTGCCGGTAAATATTGTTGACGCGCGTGAGAAGAAGGCGTCTCAATCTTTTCAACCTTACAATGGTTGGCGTTTCATATCCTTCCATGTTGTTTCGATGTTCAATCTTGGGAACTACTTTCTCAATCGTTTCCAACGTCAGCTTCTCTAACTTCATCAAATAGAGATCTATTTCATCGTTAGTTAACTTCCCGTCATTAGAAACCATTGAGCAAGCGTTGCTATCATCAAAAGGAAGACATTGCTTCTGGCACTCCCGTTTAAACTTCTTTTGAAACTTTCCCCAGTGTGTTTTTTGAAATTCAACCGATGATTTTCATGTTGAACTGGAATGGGGTAGAGATCATCTCTGTGATGATTGATTTCTATTATGATTGCGTTATGGTCACTATCATAATTCAAAATCCTTGAATGTCATGGAGTGCCATGAATCAAGGCGAGTTTCAGTGAGAAGTACGATGTCAGGCATTTCCTTGACAAGAAACTCTAAGAGACAGTCACGTCGAGGTATAGCAACAATGGAGTTGGCTTTGATCGAGATGAGACGAATCCTATCCATGGGAATGTAACTGGATGATAAACTATTTTGAAGGATGTTGGCCTAAACGTTGAAAAACCAAATTGATTTTTTGGTCTTGTTTATTTATTCTTCCTGAAGGAGATTCAAGCTGTTGGTAAATTTTAAGAAGCAGCTCATTACTGCTACTCACATTATTTATTTTATTTACATTGTTGTCTGCTGGCCCTCTAGCAGCAAGTGCAAATTATACTCCGGGTTTGAGGAAGTTAGGGGGTAACAAATTGCGATGAATTTTGGTTTGTTTTGGAGAAAATTTAATCCTTGCATCTTAACACCGAGGGCATTCTCGATTTGATGCTGGATGACCAAACATACCGCAGTTAACAAAATACAATTTTTCTTTTGGCTCCATCTGAGCCAATTTACATTCACCGGGGGGCGTGAATATCTTTGCATGGCACAATTGGAAGCCGAATGACCGACTTTTCGGCACCTATAACACTAGTCGAGCTCAGTTTTTTGGAGGCGTATCCACCTCGTAACTCTAAAGTTTCAATACCTTACCTGTTGGAGGGCACTCGGACTGCTATCGTTTAGAAGGGACCAAATAAAATGGTAATATTTTGTCTTCAACAGTGATCTACTTGTAGCAAAATTTTTCACACTGATGAACTTAACAGCTGGTGCTGCTTCCTGTAACATTCCAAAGAGATCAACTGTATTCTCCCCACAGTCCAAGCCCTTCAACAGGAAGGTCTGATTTTTTCCGCCTTTAGCATGTATGTTAAGTGGGGAGCTTTAACACTACTAAGAGCATCTGTCGCTAGCTTGAAATCAGCCAATGTTCTTGTCTTAATTGTGAGTTTATCAACGGTCACTCTCTTAACTGCGAAATTGTCGATCTTATGTTCGGCTGCCAATAGCTGAACCATATCCCCTCCATGCTGCCCAAAGACATTAATGCGAGGAACTTTCTCAGCTTTCTTAATATTTTTATCTTTCGATTTTGAATATTCAAAAAAATGTTGAATACAATCATTAATTTTACCTATGTTATCTTGGCACTTCGTCTCGATGTCCATCTCGTCATTCATCGCAGACAGTACCACGTAGTAATTGGCGCTGTTGTTTGCTCCTCCTGCGCTTGGTATGTTTTCAGCATCATGGATTGATGTCTTGTTTGCATCTTGTAATTTTGCTTTATATGTTCGAGCCTTTTGCGTGGCTCCTGTTTTTTCGTTGGTATTGTTTGTTGTCGGTTCCTTTTCTCATTCTTCTTGTTTGTTATCACTTCTTCTTTGCTGGACGTATTCTGTCATCACCTTTGTTTTGTTAACATATGTTAATGTCCAGATCATGTCCTCCAAACTTTGTATTCGGAGTTTCATCTCATCATTTTGTTCAGTAACCTTTGCGTTTTCTCTGGTTACTCTTTTGTATTCTTCACTTGAAAGCGTAATACGCTTGCCATGCTCACAACTGTCTTGATCGTTTTTCCGTTTCATGATTTTTTCATTCGTCGTATTAGAAATACTTTGCCCTGGGTCCCCTAGCGGTGAGAAGCGGTCGGGCTTCTCTATACCCCCGGGGAAAAAACGTTTCTTCTTTTTTTGAAACTTTCTCTAGGTCCTCGATAAATTATTCGAAGAGTTCGACGATGTAATAAGTTTTTTTTTAAAGTTACTCTCTAATTGACGTTTTTTGAAAATTATTTCAATTTTAAAAAATTCTTGGCAGGAACTTTTAAAAATACGTGTACACGCAACGAGTGCTGGACGTAGAATTTCTTGATGCCGTATGTCAGAGGCGTATTGACATCGGGAGGCTCTAAACGCCGTCTGCATGCAAAAATTTCACGGAGACCCACGAGAACCAGCAGATGCATCGCTGAAAACAAGCAACGAGTTATGGGTGGCAGTTGAAGCGACAATTAATATCGTAACAGAATCGATAATTGGACATCAAGCCCGGTGCAAAAAAAAATGATTGGTTCGAAGATAAGTGCCAGAATGCGTTGGACAAAAGAGGCTGGCGTACAAAGAACGTGTAGGTAGGAAAACCAGGACAAAGAGAGAACACTATGAAAATCTCTTAAAAGTAGCGAATAAGATAATCAAAATCAAGAAAAGATTACACTTTGACAACCTGTTGAGAAGTATCGATGCAAGTCTAGCGAGCAACAACACAAAACAAGCATACAAGGTAACGA
Organism: Odontomyia ornata; assembly: GCA_963969285.1. Classification (NCBI taxonomy): domain Eukaryota; kingdom Metazoa; phylum Arthropoda; class Insecta; order Diptera; family Stratiomyidae; genus Odontomyia; species Odontomyia ornata. The sequence continues at coordinate 330,572,117 of OZ017738.1, read as the reverse complement.
ATGACCTGAAACGTGGCAATATAATCGCTGATGAAAACAAATTTAAGGAAAGATTGGCAATATCTTTCAAAGGCTTCCTTAATCCTCTACACGGCCCCAGAACAACAGAGTCTATTAATATTCCCGGAGAGCTGTGATTGGCCCGACCTACTCTGGATGATGTTTGTTCCACCACCAAAGCCCAAAAGGATAATAAAGCATCGAGCATCGATGGGGTTCCTGTGGAGCTCATTAAATATGCTGGCACCTGTGCTCAGAAAGCAATTCATAAAATCATCCAGCACATTTCGCAGCAAGAACGAGTGTAGCCAATCAATTATATTCCCTGTCCGCAAAAGACATGACAAGCTATAGTGTGTAAGCTTTAAAAGCATATGACTACTTGGTAGGGCGTACAAAATATTTTCAAAAATCTTAGAAAATAAAATCAGACCATACGCCAACAGTTTTATTGGGGAGTATCCAGGTAGCTTTACAGCAGGCAGATCGACGATTCACGAATTGGTTACAGTCAAGCAGATACTTCCAATATCCTGGGAATTCGACTTAGACGTACATAAAATTTCGTTAACATTAAGCAAGCATACGACAGTATTGATCGCAACATACTAAACCTAGCAATGCTTTGCATAAATATCCTAGCCATATTAGTCCATCTTACCAAACCGACAATGACGCCGACAACCTCCCATGTCTGTATCTATAACCAACTAACCGATGCCTTTGACACAAATATTGGACTAAGAAGAAAGCTACCTGTCAGTACAAGAGGTACGTTACTATAAGCCGTGCCAAATGGTAGCGTGTGTGGATGACATCAATATTTTGTCATGACAACTGCCAAAAAAATTTTCTTGAAACGCGACAGCGAAGCAAAAATAGTAGGGCTACAAAGTAATGAGGATAAACCAAAGCTCATGGTGCAGTCGATGAAAAATATCTTAAACGCCAAAAATATCGAGCTTGCCCAATACAATATAAAAATCCCCGTGGGCAGCACCCGCCGGAAAGGTAAATTTATCGTATGTAGCGTAAGGTTTCGAAAAAGATTTTGGCTTGCCTACTACTGGACTTCTTACTGCAATTTTCGTAGCACTACACAGGTATTTATTAACAAAAAGAATCTGCCGCTGTTGGTTTTTGGAGACCCTTCATAGAGGCGCAAATATTTTGCTAATTAAATTGAGTTGCACACATATGGATCACATATTGAAAATCGGCGGGTGATAAATTGTTATAAACATATTTATACTGGTTTCGCCCTTATCACATTTGCTGTTTATACATTTCACAGTGGTTACCACACAAAGGTGATAACTTGTCGGCTTAAATAGCTCAAATAGTTAATTTCAGAAGATTTCCATAAAAGTTTAATCGGCACATGCATTGCCATTTTCGAATTTTTTATTTGTCATCCGATTTGCATAATTAAATTAAATTAACTTGCCTTAATAAAATATAATTTCAAGTTTTATCGGAATCTGTTGAGAAACTTGGCTGTTAGAGGGCTACAGAAATAAAAAAAATGTTTATGTCGCCCCCCTGTATTGGGAGACCCCCTTAAACACTTTAAAATATTTTCTTACACTGCAAATTTTAAGAGGCACCACTTTTGACCTACGTAGAAAATTTCCTCATTCTAGCTTATGTGGTTTGCGAGAAAACTTGAGACGCACAAACAAACGGACGGAGGTACGGACAGACAAGTCGCGATTTTGTAATTGTGGAAATTGTTAAAAATATTATACAATATTCAAAATATTCTGATTTATAAATACTTTCGAGATAAGTCATTTAAAACGTTTCCATGAACAAATTCATTATTTCAGTTGCTACCAAAACAGCGAATTGCGCTTGCCTCCTGACCTTTGGGGGCCGCCATTTTGAATGCATGCATTTGATTTTGGACAATTTTAAATCTCTGTGGGCTAGGACCTCATCAATCAATGTGCCAAGTCTCGTTCAAATCAGAGTTTCACTCTAGACAGGGCAAAATAATTCAATTTTAAGTGAAAATGGCGGCTAAAAATATTGGGTTTTAAATTTTTGACTTTTTTAATTTTCTGCATAATACAAGAATATAGTACAGAGATCCATAATCTCAAGCTTCATCAAAATCCGCTGGTAAATGTGACTACTAAAGCGCCACAAAAACCTGAAAAAACGCATATTTAAACCGCCGCCATTCTGAAATTTACACATGCATGATCACCAAAATATCAAAGTCAGTAGATCTAAGTAATGTCTATCCTGAAACCAAGTTTCATATATATCGGATCAAAATTGCAACTTTTAGAAGCCTTTGAAGTTTTGAGTTTCAACTGGCCGCCATTTTTTTTTTACCTGACCGCCAGTTTTTCCACGTAATTCTTTAGATACTTATAATTTCTATCCAACTGCCGAATTTCATGAAAACCTATTGAAACCTTTGACCACCATTGCAACAACAAAGTTTTGCAAGTTTTTCGACATTTGAGCGGCCGCCATTTTGTTTCCTTACCTTACATTTTTTTATTGCGAGATTCATCACATACATCAGTGAACCTTTATACCAAATTTCATCCAAATTGGAACTATACTTTGGTCAGAACAGAAATCACAATTTTTCGTCTGAAATGGCCGCCATTTTGTTTTTGCCCGACCGATAAGTTCAAATTTAACCGAGATATTTACCCAATACACCTTTCCTGAAAATTTGGTGAAAATCGGAGCAAAATTGCAACCTCTAGCGTGGTCACAAATTTCGTTATATCCTATATATAAATATTTACGAGTATATATATATATATATATATATATAAATATATATATATATATATATATAATATATATATATATATATATATATATATATATATATATATATATATATATATATATTGTATATATATACATATATATTGTATACATACATATATATATATAAAAAAAAAAAATATATATATATATATATATATATATATATATATATATATATATATCGATATAGATATATATATATATATATATCGATATAGATATATATATATATATATATATATATATATATATATATATATATATATATATATATATATATATATATATATATATATGATACTCTCCGCAATATGTAAATTTCGCTCGAGAAATTCACCTAAAATGTGGGTATATTTGATATTCAGGCGCCAAAATGACGAGAACCAATAATGAAAGGAACAAAATACGCCGCAGAATGCGGCTTGCAAATAAAATATTTTATTCAGTTTTGACAATCTTGAAGACCAGCGGTATACACAGGAAAATAAAGCTCCAAGTATGCAAATTTGTGATGAGACCTGTGCTATGCTATGGGTGTGAAACATGGATCCTAACCCAAGCATCTGCAAACATATTGAACGCCTTTTAGCGTTGGGTCCTTAGGCGAATAATCGGAGTGAATTTGATATAACAAAAAGCTGTATGAAATTTTTGACGAGCTGAAGTTCTCAATGATTGTAAAACTGTGGAAGCTTAAATGAGCTGGCCACATGAAATGTATGGACGAACAACGGAAACCTAAAAAAGGTATTCGTTGTGAAAACTGAAGGGCGGAGACCAGTGGGGAAACGGTGAAAACGCTGATCTGACTCGGTCAATGAAGACAATTCATCGCTGATCGGATTTCGAAATTGGAGGACGTGGTCAATAGACCAAGACAGTTGCATGCGCTTGTTACAGGAAGCGAAGGCCCGAGAGGGGCAGTAGCGCTACGAAGAAGAAAAAAGTATTTAAAGTTCCTCAAATAAACAAATATTATATATTATATCAGAGATAAACGGTCCAAACTAGTCCTAACATCTCATTAAGCTTAACTGTAACTAATCTAAGCTTTGTACTGCATATATATGAGTAAGGAATTGAATTTAACTGTTTTTTATTTTATTGACCGATGTAGTAAGGATTACATCATCAAGGGACTCATATAAATGTACAACTTGTGAGTATCACAATAATCCGTAGAAAAGTTTTAATTTTATGGCTATAATGAAACCGATTTCTGGCGATAATAACTACAGGGTGGGCAAAAAGTAACTTTCCGATGTAAAAAATTAATAACTGTTACATTTGTGAGTAATTTTAAAAAAAAATTTTTTTTGTAGACATTAAACTTGGGAGATTACAATATGGAAAGGTACACCATCGCACACCGAAGTAAACTAGTGTCATTATTTTTGGAAAACAGCCGTTCAGTAACTGCCACTCAACGTGCATACTGCCAAATTTATGGAGTTCGCAAACCAACTATACGTGCTATGGTGGCCTAATTTGAACGATATGGGAACGTTGCAGATGAGAAACGTACGGGCAGACCTCGTTCTGGACGATCGGCTGAAAACATACAGCTTGTTAGGCAAAGTGTTGGAGAGAACGATGAAACATTAACACGACGTCATTCAACACAGTTGGCTATAAAGCGAGGCACGTTGCGCACGATTTTAAAAACGGACCTACACCTATATCCTTACAAAACACAATTGGTCCAGCATCTCCATCCTGGGGACCTGGTACTGCGTTTGGAATCCTGCAGGGATATCCTAAATCTTGTCGAGAATGAGGAACGATTTTTGGAAAATTTAATGATAACTGACGAGGCGCACTTTCACCCAAGCGGATTTGTGAACAGGCAAAACACTAGATTCTGGGGCACACATAATCCCCAAAATGTCCAACAGCTTTCGTTACACCCACTTCGTGTAACTGTTTGGTGTGGCGTGACTTGGCGGAACATTTATGGACCATATTTCTTTGAAAATGATCAAGGCGTCAGTCTTAAGATCAATGGAGCTCGTTACAGAAGTATGCTTCAGGACTTCCTTTTTCCACTTGTGCGAGCACATAACAACAATGAAAATATATGGTTTCAACAGGATGGTGCAACAGCACACACCGCTCGTGAGACAATGTACTTGTTGCAACATCACTTTCTAAATCGTGTTATCTCGAAAAATGGTAACATCAAATGGCCACCGCGATCGCCTGATCGGACATTTCCAGACTTTTTTCCATGGGGCTACCTCAAAGAGAAGGTCTACGTCAACAAACCACATACTTTACAGGAGTTGAAAGAGAACATTCGAGCGGAAATTGCGCAGATCACACCCGTCACACTCCAAAACGTTATGAAAAATTTCGTGAAAAGAGCCCAAGCTTGCGTGAATTCTAATACATAAGTTAATCCTAATTTGGCGATATTTGTTTTAATCACTTTATTTAAAACTTATTACATATATAAATAGGAAAGGGACTTTTTGCCCACCCTGTACAACGCATACAATGTTTGGCGTTAGTATTACGAATAATTTTTAATTACAGACACCCAGAGAAATCGAATATTGTACTAAAATATTTCTTGCCTAACTTCTGTAAGAATCACACATGCAGGGAAATTTGGTATTTCTAATTTCACAGATATTTCCTTCGCAAATTGGGTTGTAAAGCTCCGTGAATATTGTCTTCTTTTGTTTAAAAACTGAAATAATAAATCAAGAAAGAACGTTGTCTCCCCCCTCCAGATACAATATTTTGTAGTTATACTTCATATAGTAAAAATTAATACGACATAAATTTCTCAGTTGATCCGACATTGAATTCTTATAATACGCTTATAATCGATAACAAATATTTATTTGGCTCTGAATAAAACAATTAGCTTCTACAAATCAGCCGCAAAAAGATTTAAACTGGCCTGAGCGAATGCATGTCAGCGCTGAACTAAGCTTGCTTGCGTGGTCTTACCGGTGAATCTAACCTGTAATTTTGGAGCTACCAGGTGAAAAGTTTGTGATCTAATTTTTTTCGGCCAATTGCGTTCACCTTGATTTCAAAGCGGCGTCCTATGAAATACTGTGCGAAATATGTAAAACAAATTAGAATCGGTTTAAAACTATATTGTGCATGGGTTCAAAAAGAAAACATAAAAATAATTGATTATAAAATTAAAGGCTGGCAAGTGGAATTCTCGACTTCCTACATTGCAATTGCACATTAACGAAAGAATGAAGGTGAGCGTGTGAAAATTACAATATATCTACTGCACTTATCCGCAATGATCAAGTAATTTAGCGAATTTGTTGCTGTTAACTGCCTAAGCATACCTAGCATACATTTGTTCATAATAGTAAGTAACACTAGCCGCTTTCTATATATACGATATCGAGCGGGCCATGCATATAAAATATCTTTAATTTTGCTTTTGCTTGAAAGGGTTTAAGGATTTTTGTTTTTGTTAGTTGACATACCGGAAATATTCGCTTTATTGATTTATCCGAAATTTCTAAAGTTATTCCAAAAAGAACGATTTGATAGTATGTACGAGTACTTAATCCAAACGTATGTAAGGCAGAATTTTCACATTAAAATTTCATTTTTGCTATTGCACCTCCTCGATGTTTGCGCCCCTGACAGTGATAAGCTCTTCTGTTGTGTAGGCACGCTGCTGTAATCATAGTTATGTAAAAAATAGACAGTGTGAATTATATTAAGCAGATGTTAGTATTGAATGTACACTGTAATGTTTACTTGACAACGACACGGCTTAAAAGGCTTTGTATATACTAGCGTATGTATAAAGAATGTACGTTCGAAAGGAACAGGTGGAAGAGATTGTATATTTATAAAGGAGTTTCATGTAGATAAGGCTAGACAACACACGTTTACGGAGATTACTTTGTGCGATACTACTACGGTTGGAAAATGGCGGTGATAAGTTGTAGCGGAGCTAATCTTAATTCAATTATTTATGCTAGGACAGATTCGGTGAATAGATCACTCCAAATTACACAGATATCTACAAAACACATCTTTTTTGTCAACACTATAATACTGTGGATTTAATACAGCGTTTCAAAACTTGGATAGCTTAATGCGTTTACACAACGGTGACATTACCTGGAATGTGGAAATAGTAAGGGTGAAACTAATGGCGGCTGCTGTGAAGGCGGCACCGACGCAGTCACAGCAGCATCTGGATGCAGGAAATTTCTCCTTTGTTCCAGTCGTTCCTGATGTTGTGTGAGACACCTAGTGATTATTTCGGGCAAAGATTCCATATGATCCTGAAATGAAAGAAAATAATCAAATAAACAGCGTGACTAGGAAATTCTTAAGTACATCAATGGAAATTTAATTCATACAAACACCCTATTCCCTATGACATGACATTTTAAATTATTTCTTCATGTGAAACCAGCTCAATTAACTCGAGAACTACGCACGACGTAATGGCTGTAGCCTCTCACGTATAAACACTGTTCAAAGATAGGCTTGATTTTATAATTTTCAAAAACACTACTTTTATTCGTTACAATAGAAACGACTCGTGGAACAATTTATGTCTTTCGCGCTTATACATAAGTGCATCTCATGGTAATATACTCTACATTTGTAACTGTTGAAGGCAAAATATTACCATTTTATTTAGTACGAATTTCTAACGATAGCAGTCCAAGGCTTTTCAAAAGGTAAGGTACTTGAACTGTAGAGTTGTGAGGTGGGAGCGTCTCCAAAAAAAGGGAGGTCAACCAGTGTTACAGGTGCCAAAGATGTGGTCATTCGGCTGACAATTGCGCCATGCACTATCGCTGCATTAAATGTAAAGATATTCATGCCTTTGGTGAATGCAAATTGGCTCAGATGGAGCCAAGGATTTTGAATTCGTAAGAAACGATCGGGTAAACAACGATGGATGAAATTGGTTCGAAGACGCTATCGTTTCCAAAATATTGAAAACGTTGAATTTAAAAACTTTGAATCTCATGAAGTGTCCGATATTAAAATCGTTCTGCCAGGTGGGGATAACCTCTTTGTTATCTCTCCCTATGCAACTGATCAAAATACTCTCAAGTTCAAGGAGGAGCTCAATTCCTTGTTTGAAATACTCGAATTGAACAGCCTGCACCATAATTATATTCCTCCTGGTGACCTGAGTGTCAAGTATAACATACATCATGGCTGCACGACAACAATAATTCCAGAGGTGTATTCCTGAAATCGTGGATAACAGAGAGCCAAATTGAATACAGGTGCAATCTATATCGGTCGGAGTTCCCAACATACCCTACGATAAATTCATATTGGACCTCTGCTTTGATGGCGCAAGACTTGAATTCAGCTTTAATAGCCATGAACGAAAACTGCAGGTGCTTCCCTAAGATAGCCACCATAACGCAATAATAATGGAAATCAATCATCAAAGGGATGAAGCCTTTCTCATTCCAGTTCAACACGAAAATCATCGTTTGAATTTAAAAAAAAACAAGTTGGGTAAACAGACCTACGCTCATGTCAGAAGGGTTTTGTATTCAATTTACAAAATGCAGTCACCAGATCGAATCAAATCAAGAAACATTTCAAAGACGGTTTTATTGGAGAAAATATGAAATACGAAGATCATACTATTATTAACAAAGTTGAAAGAATTTCGACTTCTGAGGTTTTTGGTATTGTTATACTTATAAATATTTCCCTTGATAATTATTTCAGATGTCCATCCGCGACGGAGGAAACACATTTTTCATGTATTTCCCCCCTGTACCCCCACTGAAGTAAAAACTGACAGTTTAACAACTGTTTTGAAAAGCTCCCATGTAAACTTTTATTTCATACTCATATCGGCTACGTTTGATGATTTTTTTTTCAGGGGCCACTCTCCTGTACTGTTATCATCGATTCATGGCCAATTTTTTGAATCCTAGAATGGTTACAAAACCTTTTTGCTAGGAGCTCTCTCCCACCTCCTTGACTTGTATCACTTATGAGCATTAATTGTAGGTACTCATCTTCAGCCATTCATCAAATTGAATCAAGTGTTCCAAACATGCACCTTAAACGTTGAAGTTGGGAAAAAATAACTCAAAATTGTTCAATCTTCGTATTTAAAACAGCCACTATTTTGTTTTACGATTACTGATACCACTAGCTGAACCGATTCTCAAAGATATACATGACACCTATCATTCCTGAAATTTTCATGCAAATCCTAGCAAAACTGTAGTGTCTGAGTCGGTAAAAAGTGCATGTTGTTCCATAGCCATATGTTGCCATAGTAATAAATGCAGCGCATATTGTTCCATAGTAATACAGGAAAATTCAAACCGCTATAACATCGCTAAATATGATTCAATCTTTATGAAACTTTCAGAATAGATCAATCTTATAAATAGGCATCTACGTACTGAATTTCATTGAATTTAAGGGTACCCTTAAGATTTTATGCAAGAAAACATAAAATCGATAAATCATACTATTACTAACAAAGTTGAGTGAATTGTGACTTCTAACGTATTTGTTGTTGTTGTACTCACCAAGGCCTACATTCGTGATTTTTTTCAGATTTTTCGGATCACAGGTGTCCAATCGCGAGGGGGGGGACACAAATTTTTCGTGTATTTCCCCTCCCTGTGCGCCCCTCGAAGCAAATTTTGCCAAATTAAGACCTGTTTTGAAAAGTTCTCATCAAGACCTTTCATTTGATACCCATATCGGCTACCTTCAATGAAATTTTTTTTTCGGGGGGTCACTCTCCTATATGGGGAGACCCCCCTTAAATACCTTATAAAATTTTTTTGTAATTGAACTTTGAAGAGATCACCACTTTACATCTACACACAAAATTTGATGTTTCTAGCTCAAGTAGTTTCCGAGAAAAACTGCTGTGACACACGGACGGACGGACGGACGGACGGACGGACGGACGGACGGACGGACGGACGGACGGACGGACGGACGGACAGACGGACAGACGGACAGACTGGTCGCGAAACTAGTAGGGTTTTGTAAAATTATTTTACAAAACCCTAAAAACAAGTTGAGTAAGCAGGAGAGTGCTCCTACCAGAAAGTCTTTGTAAACATCCTAGGGTTAGAAACAAATTCTCTAATGGCGTTAATCGATAATTTGAATTATTCGTCCAATACTTGGATATGAAATTGTTCAAATTTATGTAAAAAATGCACAGTTTCTTTCATAAGTACAGTGGAGCCGCCATTTTGATCTAGCTTAAATGATTTTTCTGAATGCTCAGCCGATTAAACATATTCAAGTTAAACACTCTTTTTTAAATTTTCATGAAAATCGCAAGAAAATAAAAGTGCCTAAGTCAATTTTAAATATATATAGGGTTTTCCAATAAGAGGTGTTATTTTGAACAGATCTTGTGATTTAACACCTTGCGACTTCTTCCCTTGGTGCTACATGAAAAAGAAGGCCTACGCCAATAGCCCAGCGTCAATTCAAGACCTCAAAGATGAAATTCGTGAGGCTATCGAGGACATAGGGCAGCCACTTTGCGATTTGGTTATGGAAAATTTCATGAAAAGGATATGGTCCTGTAAGTATGTCGTAGTGGTTATTTGCCTGAAATTATTTTTTGCTATTAACGGCATATCTTTTTCCTTATAATGAAATAAACATTCGATCATTCGTATTAAAAAATGGCATTTTTCTTTTAATATCAAAATAACTCCTTTTATTGGAAAACCCTATATCAACCATAAACACGTGTTATTGTTGTTGCAATTCCATACAATTGAAATGGCTATAACTCACTTGATTATGATTGGATCTCAATTAAATTTTTTGAACGTATATATCTTATATCAGTCTATATAATTGCAAAATTTAGAGAAGTTTAAAGGTACCGTTTTGATTTTATGGGCGAAAAGTTAAAATCTACAAATTATACTATTATTAACAAAGTTGAGCGAATTTCGATTTCTAAGGTATTTGTCGCCCTTCTACTCATAAGGGTTCATATTCGTGATAATTTTCAGATTTTTCGGCTGAAAGGTGTCAAATCGCGAGGGGGGGACACACTTTTTGGTGCATTTTGCCTTCCCCTGGACCCTCTAATTCATAAAATGATTTTTTTATTTCATATTCTAAAAGCTCAAATTAAGACCTTTCATTTGATACTCCACTCGACTACCTTTGATAAAAAAAAATTTTTTAAGGGGCAATTCGTTATTAGGGGGGAAAATAAAATTTTTTTTTATTTTTGTTAAGACCTTAACTTTTGAGAGACTATCACTTCTGACCTGTTCACAAATTTTGAGCATTCTAGCTTCTATAGTTTCTGAGGAAATCAGCTGTGACGCACGGACAGACGGACAGACGGACGGACGGACAGACGGACGGACAGACAAGTCGCGAAACTAGTAGGTCTTTGTAAAAATTTTTTTTAACAAAGACCTAAAAACGGGTTGAGGAAAGCTTCAAAAGAAGTTTAATCGGAATCAGATGCAATGCCCTCCTTCTGATGATGGCAATGCTTGCTCAACGATTCCTAATGACAGGAAAGTTAGAGAAGCTGACGTTGGAAACAACTGAGAAAGTAGTTCCCAAGATTGAACATCGAAACAATATGGAAGAGTATGAAACACCAACCATTGTAAGGTTAAAAAGATTGAAAAGCCTTCTTCTAACATGCATCAATAATATTTACCGGCGATTTTTGGACTATAACCATCCTTCGTTGGCTTTGTTGAAATTACACCTGAAGAATGTCCGGAACTTAATCCTTTCATAGTTCAGGAGTCAAGTCAGCAATTAATGGGTGAAATAACTGAGGTATTAGCCCACAGAATCGAGATGGCGTTTTCTTGAAAGTATATAGCTTATTCTGCAATAAGTTTCGAGTGAAGGTATCGAATCTTGAAGTCGCTAGTGATGAGAGCAATCTTCTTGATACGGCTGGTATCGAAGTTTATTGTACGACTCCAGACAGAAATGGAAACAGGATCATTCGTAATGAATTGCAGAAACTTCCCCTAATTGGAACTCATTTTGACCTGATTCATCTACCAAACCCTGAGAAAGGGAATCAAATACTTTCTGAGGTCGTTGAAGCAAAAGTTTCCGACTTCAAATCGAGCCTGAATGGCAAAGAACGTCTTCATTTCAATGATATATTAACATCTGACCTCATACCGAGCTTGAATCTTCTAAGTTATTTTGTCAGCTATGAAGACTTGTGTTTCGTATTTGGCAAGATAAACAGCAAGAAAGCTTGTGGTATCGACGGCTTGTGACTTCGAATTATTGCATACTATTGAATAACGTTTTGAGCATTCATATCATCCAAAAAGTGAAAAAGGCTCAGGTATTTCAGATTTTCAAGAAAGGAAAAGAAACTTCGAGCCAGCAAGGTGTTTGAAATGATACTCAACAAGGCATTAAACGCCCACATTGAGAAATATGAGTTGGTGCCGAATTGCTAATTTGGTTTTCGTTCCAGGCATTCAACCATACATGCGATAACGAAAATAACCTCAGACATCTATTGAAAACTAAACAATAGAGTATGTGTTGGAGCGTGTCTCATTGATATGGAGAAAGCCTTCGATTGGTTTGGACTAATTTTTAAACTCTTTCAGGACCGGTTCCCCAGACACCTTGCTGCCATGATGTGCAATATATTATACGGGAAAACATTTGTTGTAACTGGTGGAAATCTGGCGACAATGCGCGACTTCAAGGTGTTGAATGGTCTACAGAAAGAAAAAATTACTGCGCCTCTGCTTTTCTCAATATTCATTCACAAGCTATTGAACGGCTTTAATTTTAACGTCTAGCAAACAAGATCATTCTTAACGTTCGCTGATGATCTGATAATCTACATATCTATACGGCAGTTGTACAATGACAATTCGCGAATGAAAATCAATACGCAGAATTACGAAACAATTTTGTTCCAGACAATGCTACAGGAGGCCAATCAAGCCCTAAAATGTTATTGGAAGGATTCCCAGATTATGGCTAGAGGGGTTAGTTTAGAACGCGTTCCACATACGTAGATCCTGTGTTCTATACCTCGATGTTCATCTCTATCAGTATCTCTACTGTACGGAACATGTCAAAATGATGCTCGCTAAAGCACGAAAAGTAGTCATGGCCCTGGGACAACTCTTTCATTCCAGATTTGTCGATCAAAAGGTCAATGTTATCTGTTACAGGATCCTGGTTAGACCAGTTTTGATAAATGAATGTCAGATTTGGTACAACTAGAGTGCTATTACTATGGAAAGATTAAGTGTTTTCGAAAGGAAATGTCTTCGTGCATGTACTGGCTTGTACAGAAAGCTTGAGATGGATTGGAAGCACTATATATCGAAAAGAAGAATTTTGCAAACTGCTAAAGTGACAAGTTCGATATCTTCATATTGAGACTTCTTTGGAATCATATCGCAAGATCTGTAACAGTGAGCGAAAACCCCTAGATTTCACAGCCGTTCCACCCTTCAGACGGGTGTAATGAGACTTGCCTCATTATTGGCTTCATTCCTCTCGAAGCAATCGTGTATTTTAACATGAATCGATATGTTTTTGATTCTGACGATGTCTCAATCATATATGTATCACAAATACTAGGCAGAAAAAGCCATTTAGTTGTCGGCATTCACAAAACGAAACGTATCGAACATTTTCTAGATCTTGTTTTGCCTATCGATGAACAATTTGTTTATCACTCCGATTCCTCCAAGCGATTTTTGAGATAATTGTACTGTTCGCAGGAAACATACAAAACCGAGGCAGAAAAGGGGGATTCCCCAAAGAATAACTTTTCAAGCACACTTTCCTCATATTTTCTTGCATTAGTAATTTATTGAGTTTTATTTGAGCAAGAGCTTAGTAAGATATTGTAAAGTTAAAATTAAGAAAAGTAATTGATGTGAACGAAAGAAAATTATTCCGAATTTATGAAAGGAGTGAAAAAGCTTTTAAAGTAGAAGAAAAGTCATTGGAAGACAATATTCGTCAATTCTAAGAGTTGGAAACAATTTCAAATTGACAAAAAAACTCTCCTTGAAACCCCATTCTGGTCGTCCAGCAAAGCTGTTCTTGAGAGAAAAGTGAAATATTTTCACAATGATAAAAAAAATTTGCGACTGATTTCAAGGGAAATGGCAGCAGAAATTAAGGGAAAGTTTTGGAAACAAATTTGTCCTAATACCATCAGGATAATTCTTAAAAAAACTGAGTAGCATGGACGAGTCGCACGACAAAAATCTTTCATTTCCCCGATTACTCGGAAAAAGACCGTTGCCTTAGCTAAGGAGTACTTAAACCAACCTCAAGAATTTTGGAATAGATTGATATTGGTATAAAAGGATGAAAAATTGTCTGGAGAAAATCAGGAACAGCACTACAAAATGAACATTTGCTACCCACTGTGAAACATGTTGGTGGTTGAGTAATGGTTTGGAGATGCATGGTGGCTGCTGCCGTTGGTAACATAGAGTTCATTGAGTCAATAAGGAATAAATTCAGTTACCTTAACATTTTAAGAAACAATTTGGAGCTATGTGCTCGAAACCTGGAATTGGGTAATTATTATCACTTCCAGCAATATAATGACCCCAAGCATACAGCCAAAATTCTGAGGCTCTGGCTACTTTATACTACCCCAAAACTGCTACATAGGCCACCGCAATCTCCAGACCTGAATCTCATCGAGAATTTATGGGACTCGCTCAAGAGGGAAATTCGATAACAGAGAAAAATGGGAGAAAACATCACCAGAAGAGATGGAATCGAGGATATGCTACAAGTTATTGATGGACTTCAAAACTGTAATGATCAGTTATTAAAAAACGTTTATTACATATGAACGCAGACTTTTTCTGCCTCGTTTTTATATTTTTCCCGCGAGAAGTACAGTTACCTCAAAAATCGCTAGGAGGAAATTAATGAAAGTCTGGGTGCCTAGTTATAAACAAATTGTTCATCGATAGGCGAAATAAAATCTAGAAAATGTTCGATACGTTTCGTTTTGTGATAAAATAGAATAGAAGACATAATGTCCTCCAAATTTGAGTTCACGAGACCAAAATTTCGAATGGAGATACTCATTTGCTAGGTTTGTTGAGGCTGGTCGAGTTGAGATGCAGCAATCTAGGTATTGGTGGCTGAATGACAACGTCTAAATTATTCGCACTTATTTTTTGTTATGTGTTTTCCATTGCATAGTTTTGATTTTCAGCTCATTATTGCTACATATAGTGTTGTTGTTTGTTTGTGTTAAAAATTAGAGGTAGATTTAAATATTTAAGATAGGTATACGTTATGTTTATCATATTAGGGTTTAGAGATAAGGTTGAACGTTTAGGTTAGAAATATTGTGATCGCATTTTCTAGTATATGATAAAGTTTTTGATTGAGTTTTATTAGAACTGGGTTGTAACATATTAGGTATAGGATAAAAGTTCACTGTTGTGGTAAAATTATAAATAATTTTTGAATAGTGCTGGTTTTTTCTCCTCTTTCCAATTGAATCATAAAATATGTAATAATTTCAATTAATTTGAATTTTATGTTTTTAATTGATAACGTATGAATTTAGAGAGTCATTTGAGCCATTAAATTTTCGTATTTTTATTATTTGGAATTTGCTTTATATTCTTTGAAAACTTATAATGATATAAGTCAGCCTGGTGATTGTGGCAATTATAAATTGATGATACTTTCACATGAGAACCTTAAATGATGAAATAGATTTTTTGATCATCGTAGTTTTTTGATTACTAGCTGTAGTTTCCAATCAGGGTGAAGATGTAACAGAATGTAGGCTACACCAATTTTGCTCTACAATCCAAGGAGTTACTTTAGTGATTTTCCCATCCAATTGGGAAATAAATCATGTAGATAGATACTTCTTGTGAGATATCAAAATTGTAACATTGTTTTATTTTCATCTGACACTATTTCTAAACGTATGTTTTTGTCGAAACAATTTCAATGGGAGATCAGAAACTTCCATGCTAGTAGCTCAGATAAGAACGATTGTTAAAAGCCAACAGCTTGAACGTAAAAAACCTTCTTTTCCTTACACGTTGACAATATACTAGATCCTCCTATGTGAACCAATAGGTACGGCCGGTAATTGAAAACCACATTGCATTTAATAATTCCACGATGTTGTTTAGCAGGAATGCTGTACATACCCACACCTACAAATTGAAATGTGTTGCCAAGGTGAGACTTCCTACAAGGTCAATATTGGCATTCTATAAGGAAGATAAATACTCACTTATCTACAATCGTTTTGAATTTTGACATATGATTGACACATTGATTGTAGATAAGACAGAGCTTTGATTTTCGGAAATCCATTAGACGAAAAAAGGCTGCGTCAAATTTCAAGCAGCATCTGTTCACCAAAGCCGCTACAGATAACATCCGGAAAGATATTCTATCATATATCAGCTCTAAAGACATGGGAAATCCCCTGGCATGGAGCTGTACAATATTGGCATGAAAACGGTTGCAATTGGGCTCAACGCAGTACCAGATTTTTGAGAAGTAGCGTTAAGAGTCAACCAACTACCGGATTTTGGAGAAGTTCAGTCAAACTACGATGCATAACATCATCAAACAGAACAGAATACCATTTTTCGGCACCAGTACTCGATAAGAGAAGGCAAACAAACCGAAGGAGCAACTATATTCCCGAAAAAATAATTGGTTGACAATTGTATTTTGCTACAAGCAACCTGAGTCCGAATGATTTGGAATATTTATTTGCCTACAATAATCAGGAGTGTCTCTCATTTGCTTCTCTCAAGGGGGGCCTGTAGCATTAATGCAAAAATGATAAATGGCGCTGCAATCATGCACATGCGCAAGCCAATAATTATAGTGTTAGCCTGACATTATGTTCGAGAAACTTTCAACAATTGCACCTGTTCTAGTGCTCCGATGCATTTATCTATTAGATCATTTAAAAGCCAATACATAGGACGCCCCAAAAAATCAAATCATTCTCAATATGGCTGTTGACGGTGTGAAGTTCTTTCCGAATTTCCAAAATCCATTTGCCCCGCCACCACCAATTAGAAACGGCAAAATACTGCAAGCACTATGAAGATAATTTTTAAAAAGTAACTTAATAAAAGTCAACGATATTGAGAAAAAGTTTTTAATAATGTAATTTAAAATACGTAAAATTGTCAAATTTTTATAGAAACTAAATCAAAAATAAAATTGTGTATATATACAAAAATTAAAGGAACCATAGATTTCGAAATACATTTATTGGCGGGTAAATTTTGTCACCGACTGTACTTTGCATTACTTTCAGTTGAACCTACTTTCATTATTCTTCCTATTTATAACTTTAAAGAATAATGAAAGTAGTAGCTTTTTCATACCGGAACAAAGCAAGCAACCGATTAGTTTCTGACTTGATTTCCATGTGTGCGGGTGGCTCAAGAAACCGGCCAGGGAGTCAGTCGGGAGTTTCAAGGCGTACAAGTGATTTGTGCTTGAAAGTAAATTAAACATGTTATCACAACTATTTTTCATTTTATGTGTTCCAAAAGTAAGTTAAACATGTTAGTGCGATTAATTTTCTTTTTATATGTTTCGAGTTTTTGGTTTTGATCTTTACGGTATAATTTATACTAGTGTAAATATAGAACCGAATGCATGACAATAATATAGGGTTATCCATTTTACACTTGGGAAAGTAAAGCTGAAAAAAACACATAAAATATTCAGATGGAAACGAAATTTTTTATTTAGTATAAAGATCGAATTTTTCCATTATACGTGAAATACAACATCATTCAAATGTTTTCCATGGAACCTCTTACAGGCCTCAATCTTTTTTAAGGTATTTTTCAATGAGTTTTCAGCACATTACCGGCAATATCTCGGCCATAACTTCACGAATATTGGTTTTCAATTGCTCAAGATTTTGAAGATTGTTCGCGTAAAGACGATCTTTCGCATAGCCCCATAAAAAGAAATCCAAAGGTGTTAGGTCGCAGGATCTTGCAGGCCAGTTGACATCACTCAATCTCGAAATTACGTGTCCTGGAAATTTCTCTTGCAAAAGTGCTCGATTAGCCTGTGTTGTGTGTCTTGTGGCTCCATCCTGTTGGAACCGCATGTTTTCTAGATCATAATCTTCAATTTCTCTCCAAAAATAATCGGCTAACATCCGTCCATAGCGGTCAGAATTGATTATAATTACTCTTCCTTGATCGTTTTCAAAAAAATACGGGCCAATAACACCACCAGACCATAATGCACACCAAACGGTCACTTTTTCCGGATACAAAGGCCTTTCTGCGATCACCTGAGAGCCCCATATGCGGCAATTTAGTTTATTTACGTAACCACTGAGCGGAAAATGAGCTTCATCACTAAAGAAAATTTTGTTCGAAAAATCGTTATCAATGGCTTGTTGTTCAATCACCCAATTCGCATCCATTCTGCGTTGTGTATGGTCTTGAGGCTTAAATTCGTGAGTGAGTTGGATGTTGTTTGGATGGAGATGCAAATCCAAATGCAAAATCCGCCACAATGAGCCGTAAGACAAGCCCAAATGTTGAGCACGTCGAGGAATCGACAAATTCGGGTCTTCCTCCACACTTTCAGCAACGAGAGCGATATTTTTAGCGGGACGAATGTTGCAATGATGCACAGACCTTGCAATATCAATAACCGATCCAGTCGCTTCAAAATTTTCCACTGTGCTCGAAATTGTTTGCTGTGTAGGTCGATTATGTTGACCATAATCGGCTCGTGAAGCCTTAAATGTTGATAAAGCAGAATCACCATTTTTATAATAAAATTTAATAATTTTAACGCGTTCTTTGACTGTTAAACGATCCATATTTCTAAATTGCAAACCTTCAACTAAAAAAAAACACGCTTTGAATGACATTTAGTTTTGACAAATGTCAAATGGCAGGGTTATACTTTCCCAACCACGAAATGGATAACCCTGTAAATATGTTTAAAAATCCTCAATATCCGCAATTTGGCTGATGGAGACAAGCGAAAATCATTCAACCGTGTCACGAGAACTGATAAAAATTTCTTGTAAAAGATTTGATGTCTAAGACTGTAAAGATACCCTTCATCATGCGTTAAAGTTGGGTTTCACTCTTGTTAATTACCCATTTTGAGTGTTAGGAACGAATTCAATATGCGACAGCCGTACATAGATTATCAAATGTGTTTTGATCAATATTCCAACTTGCAGAATCATCGGAGACAAAAATTTTCCGTACCGAGGAATTCCAATCTTACAAAACTAGAATATCATCAATTCAAGATTATGCGTGTGGAATCTAGGATGGTTGAACTTATCGCCGCTTGGAATAGTTTTTATCTTGTTCATATTTTTCCATTAAAATCCTCACGTGAATTGGATTGTCAAGTAAAACAGTAATTTACCTGATTCAACGTACAATATTCTAAAAATACCGGTCGATTGTCACAGCGAATCATCTTCATGCAACTGTGAAACAGAATATTGAAAAATTAATACAGATTCGAGTTGTATAACAAAAATTTGGAATTATTTTCGAAATAAAAGTTACAACTGATTCTCCCGGATATTAGCAAAATGTGAAGTGTGTTATCATTAATGGCATTATACTATGCATATGTGTATCCACCGTAGGTGGTCCCAAAGACATTTGAGAAAGGAAGAGGAAACCTCTTGCTTCCCAAACCCAAAGCTTCCATGATTCCTCATCCTAAACCCCACGATGAAATGGTAGCAAATGTTCTCGGTGTGGCACATTGGCCTTATTGGTTCCCAAATGATGGGACATTAAATGCCGAGAAATGCTAATAACTGTAAATACATCTACAGCTCTGCTACTAAATCCTACTCACACCTCCTTTATGGGGACGTACTCGTAAGAGGATGAAAGCGAGTTTTCCGCACTTAATAATGGAATCGAAGTAATAGAGATCATAATTAAGCCAACATAGCATATATCATCAGATAAAACGCTTGCCGATTTTATGTCGAGGATAAGACCGTCAAATTGCAAAGCCAACATGCCTGAGCTATACCGATTAACCATATATACCATGCAGGATGAATACGACATTATCGCGACAAAGATGCGTCAACCCAGATTGGTTATAAATGGGCTGGCTAATCAATTCACAAATGAGGAAATACGAAATGAAATGCAGGCGTTAAACCCTGATGCTGGGAATAGAGAAAAACGGAGCTCATACATGCTAGACAAACAAAAAAGGAAAATGGTTACCCATTATTGAGGTAAATGGAAGCATGTATAAGAGATTAGCTAACAAATATGCCAACATAGGGTATGAGTCATATTTTGTGAAGGAAGACTTTAACGTCACGAGATGCTTTAAGTGTCAAAAATATAACCATAAGACGTCAAAATATGAAGGAGAACAAATCTGAGTGTAATGCGGAGTTAAGCATGAGCTCAAGGAACGCAAAAGCGCATATGAGAACTGTTACAATTGTATGGGTAACAGAGAACAGACTCATGGGAGTGCCCAGAGTATCAAAGAAGAATTGCAATTGCTAGGTGGAGTACTGACTACAATTTTGAGGATGATTGTTAATCACAAAACTCAATCAAGCGACAAATTAACTATCCAATATATGAAATCTATGGCAGAAGTTGAGTGATATTTAATTTTATCTCCAGCAAAATACTCAAACGGATCTGATTATACTGAACGAAGTATGGAGAAGAAGCAAAGTGTTACAATATTCCGTGATAAAACTCCGTTTTCTCCTGCAGGCTCAGAATTAATTTCGTGACAAAGAGAGTAAAATCTAACATATATAATATAATAATAATTGAAGGTTTAAAAAATTAACAATCGGTATTTTCAATAATCCCAATCGTCTCAATGCGCATGACTTCTGCACAGTAATAGATGCAATATTCTCTACTGAAAAAAATCGGATCACAGTTGCTGACACAAACATAGACGTGATTGTAGAATCTCCAGAATCGAGGATGTACAAGGATAGCCTGGAAACAAACGAAGCGGTCATTGTCAATAAAGACACAATTACTCGCCCGATTTCTAGTGCCTGCCTGGCTCACATAGCCACAAATGAGAAAAAAATTATTGAACACATTAAATTCACACTTGAAGACTGGCCGCAATGAGATCATCATGTTCTAAAAATTGTCGTCGATGGTCAAAGTCTCAGAAAACAAAAGCCTACTCACAAAATATTCAAATATTTAGACATGGATCTGTTCAAATCGAAATTTCAACAGTTACTAACAAACCGAAAACCTGAAAACCTTACGGAGCTCAAAAATATGACAACAGAGTCCAAGGATGATTCTACCACTGAGAAAAAGATCAAAAGTCGCCAACATACATGGATAACAATGAAAGTTATTGAGGCTAGTGTTAACGAAAGGAAGGTGTACAATTCTTCTATTCAATAATTTCATCATTTCAATGTCAATAAATTTAATCTCTATAATTTCATAATTTCAACATGAACATGTACGATTCATCATTTCCTAATGTATCTTGGATATCAGTAAAATGCATGGTTCTAAATTTAATGTTATTGTATAGTTCTAGTACCTATTTTCCCACGAGAACTTATAATAATGTCTAACGACAAATTCCAGACGAAATATTAGAAGAGAATTTCGTGCTTGTATTTGGCTTAGCTAAGCGGTTATCTTAAACACCTGGAATTCGCCGTGAGAAAGTTTGTTTTTGCGATAGTAATTCAAATTATAAAATAACTGTGTGGTTGAGAAATAAATTCAGTTCAGTTTTAACATTCGAACATGCATTTTCTTTTTACGACGCGAACTAGAGGTTTATGTACCTCTTAGTTGTTTTTTAGGAGTTGGACTTTTGGTTGTTATAATAAACAATACTGTCGTCAACCGAACCAGGTTTAAGTGCTTGGTTGTTTGAAAACATAATCAGTTACCCGCGTAGCACCTAGTTCAAGTACTAGTGTGTTTTTGAATTTATAGAATCGACTTTTATATTCGCGCGAAACCCTAGTTCATGTACTAGTGGTTTAGATTTATTCAAGTGGATTTTTATACATTTTTTGGTGACCCCAACGCTTATTAAAAAATTTAAAAGAACGCTGAAGATCACGCACCTGGACGAACATCTGTATAACCAAGCCTTAAAAGAATCAAAACGTCTTATAAAAGAAGCTAAATTTTCATATTTTTCCAGAAGCTTGGAAACAGTGGCAGATAACTCGCACGAAATATGTAAAACAATAAATGAAGCAACAGATATTTCATCCCCCTAGATCAGGTCATCAAATGCTGAATTATTTGGCACTCCCATTTGGAGCAGCAAACTCGCTAACCTTCTTTTTTCAACAATTGGTGAAAAAATTACCAAGAAGCTTGGCGACAAGTCAACTAGCTATTTCAATATCACAAATAGCCCACCTAGCGACGAATCGTCCTGTTGGTGACACTCGACGTCAGGAACGCCTTCAATTCCGCTAGATGGGTGGATATTCTGGATTTTTTTTTCATCTCTGAGAACTGTTCACAAATCAAACTAGACTAGCAAGAAAGGAGTACTTTGCTGCACTTTGTGTGTCCCTTATAGCGATGTTTTAGCGTTGCCTGGATGCACACATATGAATCGACGACATGTGCAGTGCAGATCGCAGGAGCGTTGTGCGAAGACTAAAGAGCGATGGAGAGAGTGGTGGGGAATAGAGATATTTAAAAAAAGAAAACAGGGCTAGCTCGCTGTCCTCGGAAAACCCGACAACGTTTCGAAAACTGCAAAAGGGCCTCGCAATGGATTGGACTCACGGCAACGACTTCGCAAACGGAAAAATGGCTGTGGCATTGGATCCTGAATGTTGATTCACTCAATTACCCTGGCCTGTTAAGGACCTTTCACGACAGGCCAGTCAATATCAATTAAAAATACTAATAATTCAGGCAAAGAACTGGGCTGGGAATGATATTCAAGATATGAGATCGCACACAATATTCAAAAGTGGGAAGCCTATTGGAAAACGAGAAATCGGAGTTACCTGTATTGTGGATAAGAAGCTCAAATTGCACCTTACTGATTTTAAGGCAGTCAAAAAATGGTTGTGTGCGATTCGTATTAAAAGCGAAATTTTTCAAAATCTGGCTGGTAAACGAACACATCTCAACCAAACAAAAAGATGAAGAAACGAAGAAAACGTTCTACAATCACCCAGAAAGACTAGTCGACTCATTGCTTACAAACGATACAAAAATAATTCTGGGTGATTTCAACGCTAAGGTTGGCAATGAGCTATCTCATCGGGGAACGACTGGAGTAAAAAAGCCTCTACGATGAAGCAAATGAATACGGACAGCACTTGATTGGCTTTGCGTTTAGCAGAAATCTAGTCATACGTTTAATTCGCTTCTCAATTGACGCATGCATGAAATGACCTAGGTTTCACCGGATGGCGATACACAAAACCAGATCGATCATGTTCTGATCGTTCCTCGAGCATACTTGACGTTCATAAATAGCGAGGAACCAATTGTAACTCAGATCATTACTTGATGAAATTACCCTATCGATGCCGTATGTCAAATACATATTTGGCAAAGACCAGCCCACTACAAAACTTTGAGCTCCATACGGCACCTGTGGCTAAAAATTTCACGAAGACTCTCGACAACCCGCTAGCTTCCATCTAATCAGAGGCATCGTTAAAGACGAGCAACGAGCTCTAGATGGAAGTGAAAGCGGCTGTTAGGACCGTGGCAGAACAGATGACTGGACATCAAGCCCGGCGCAAGAGGAATGAATGATTCGATGATGAGTGCCAGAATGTGTTAGATAAAAAGAATCATATTTACAAAGAAAACACAGGTAGGAAAACCAGGACAAAGAGAGAACATTTTGAAAACCTCAGAAGAGTGGCGAATGTGCTAATTATGATTAAGAAAAGAACACACTATGATGGCCAATTCAGAAATAAAGATGTTTGCCTAGCGAGCAATATCACAAAACATGCATTGAAAGTAGTGGAAAGCCTGAAATGTGGTTATCGGCCAAAACCACGCTCTGTCCAAGATTAAGGAAAGATGGGCATCATATTTCAAGAACCCCTTAATCCTCCGCACAGCTCCAGAACATCGGAGCCTATAGATGTCTGCGGAGGGCTTCCATTGGCCCCGCCAACTCTGGATGAAGTTTGTTCCATCAGAAAAGCCCAAATAAATAATAAAGCGCCGGGCATCGATGATATTACACTGGAGCTCATCAAATATGGTGGCAGCAGTGTTCATAAAGCTATTCATAAAGTCATCCAGCACATTTGACATCAAGAACATATGCCAAAAGAGTGGAGCCAATCAATTATATTCCCTATCTACAAAAAAGGTGACAAGCTACAGTGCGAAAATTATAGAGGCATGTCACTACTTTGTACGGCGTATAAAATATTTTCTAAAATCTTAGAAAATGTAATTGGATCATACGCTAACAGTATTATTGGGGAGTATCGAGGTGGTTTTAGAGCAGGTAGATTGACAAAAGACCAATTGTTCATAGTCAAGTAGATACTTGAAAAATGCTGGGGGTTCAACATAGACGTACACCAAATTTTCGTTGACTTTAAGCAAACACATGACAGTATTGATCGTAACTTATTGTACCAAATAATGCTTTGATTTGGTATCCCAGCCAAATTAATCCGTCTTACCAAAATGACAAAGACGTCGACGAGCTCCCAAGCTCGCATCAATAACCACCTCACCGATGTCTTTGACACAAGTATCGGACTAAAGCAGGGATATACGAGTAGGCTGGCCCCAATGTTATTCAATTTGGCTCTGGAGTACGTCATAAGGAAGCTACCTGTCGATACGCGAGGTACATTACTATACAAGTCGAGCCAAGTAGTAGCCTATTCGGACGACATCAACATTTTGTCAAGGTCGTTAACAATTGCCAAAGAATTTTTCCTGTAACGCGACATTGTAGCAAAACTAGTCGGGCTACAAATCAATAGAAATAAAACAAAGCTCATGACACAGTCGAGGAAAATACCTCAAGTACATAAAATAGCTCACAGGGCGCAATTTTTGTAGGTTTTTTAAAAATAGTTTTAAGACCCTACAAAAATTGCGCCCTGTCTGTCCATCTGTCCGAGTGTCACAGCAATTTTTCTCGCAAACGATATAACCCAGATACATCAAATTTTGCATATAGGTGCAGACTAGTCTCCTTCTTCTTCTGAGCATTACAGCCCCTCTCAGGCTATTGCTTATTGCAAATAGCGCCTTCAACTGTCTCAAACCATTATCCGCGTCCTTCAATTTCGAAATACGAGCAGCGATGAACTGTCTTCATTAACTGAGTCAGACCAGCGTTTCCTTGGTTTCCCCACTGGTCTCCGGCCTTCAGCTTTCACAGCGAATACCTTTTTGGGTATCCGTTGTTCATCCATACAATTCATGTGTCCAGCCCATTGCAGCTTCAGCAGCCTTATAATCCTTGAGACCACCGGCTTGTCAACAATTTCTCCTCTTATTCCTATATTCCAAAGAAAAATAGAGCTGTGATACTCGTATCTTTTGTGAATCATTATAACCAGAATGATGAAGCTTTAGAGAATCCCTAAATAATACTCTACTATGATTTTGCAAAGGGTGGCGTTGATGAAACTGACAAAAAGTGTTCGATTCACTTCAGTAGCCGCCAAACAAGGAGATGCCCTATGATGTTGTTCTACCAAATTTTAGATCTAAGCGACATATATTCTATATAATATGCACCAATCAAAGGATTTTGACAAAGTAGTTTTTGCCAAAAGCTTGGCTCTTGTGTTACTTCATTTGCAAAGACATGTGATCAATTTGAGGCTCCTGAGGGCAGTTGACTATAGCTCGAGTTTTAGGAAACAACATGACGTGACAAGTTGAACCACAAGTAGCCACTCAAAGAACTAAAAAATCAGGCAGAATTTGCCCCAAAAAGAGCCACAGGATGACTACATATGTTTGGGTTGGGTGTTGCCAGTCTATTTGCCTGCAATGTTCTCGTCTTTTGTGCAATGACTACCCATTATTGTTAGGAAATAAGTGTGTTCTCAGGATTTTGGTTTTTCTTTATCAGAAATGGTTGCTGTGTTTTTTCCTTGTTTATGTATTATAATGCAAGTTGAAAGTATTTATTTTGTAATGTTAGTATCCTCAAATTATTTTAATTGCTTATAATGAGGACCGAGTAAAATATCCCTTGAAAAGTGTCACCGTTGTTGGTTTTTCATATGGGTTTGATTTTGATAAACAAAATTTGATATAGCTCCATATTTTCTTTCATTAAGATCCTACATATCCTAGAAGACATGGGTTTGAAACATTTCAAAGGCATTTACTCATAAAAAGTTGCATGTTTATATAGACGTCTGTGAGACTTCACTTCGATAGTAATGTTGCAGAAAAATGCCGAACGAACTTAAAGGTTAAGCAAAACCACTTAAAGGCAGTGATAAAGCCCTAGAGGAATGAGCCTTTCTGTGCGATTACAAGAGAACTGTTGTTAAATTTTGACATCGGTCTTACCAAAGGGTGTCATAAACTTGAAAGGGAGTCATTTGCACAACTGTGTTTGTCTTAACTGGGCTCTGTCAGTTCAGTTTGCCTGCAATATGGATGTAGGTCCCTTAAAATATCTTTTACTAAAGCTGTAGTTGAGGGGGAAGAGGTCATTCGAGCTCATGAGATTACGTTAGATGGAAGTCATGCGAAAGGGGCGTGTTTTGTTTTGATCAATTAATTTAGTAGATTTCTTCCTTCAGAAAGTTACTACAGTTATTCGTCTCATGATTCATTACACCTTTAAAGTTGGATTGGCACCCAGCAGATTTCCAAACTTAGCTAGTTTGAAAAATCTTGGGGTATTTTATTTATTATCAGACAACGCCCTAACACATCCGTATTATCTTGTTGATAATTAAACTTCGAATAAAACTTTACACATATTGATATGTTTATCAGAAGAGAATTTATAAATTCCACCCTATGACTTTTAGTAGCAGGATACAAAAGACGAGATACAATAGGTTTAAACATTTCATCTTTCATAATTTCCATGAAACAGTTATATCCTCATGACATGACAATCAACTTACAGGACAATAAACCTGTAGGAGGAAGTAACGCCGATTTCTAAAGCAGTGTTCTAAAAGAGAAACTGCAAAGACTTCGAGAATGCAAAAAGCACAAGCAAATAAGGTTCGAGAAATATGATCATTAGAGGCTATAGAGGCCCAATTAAAATTAATTTCCTGACAAATGGCAAGGGCGTAGCATTTTGGAGCTACATAAAACCCTTTGTGACAAAAGTCAGTAGAAATCTATAGTTATATTGAAAAAGAAAAATTCATCCAGGAATATTCGACGCAACATCAAAGAAGGAATATAATAGAGCGGTGCATCTGCATCTTCAAACAGTATTGGAATTTAGTTTTGGAATGGCCTTCAAAGCACTTGTTAAATACATTTCAATCATCGCTTTGCAAAATGGAATACTCAAAGTCACAAAATTACTATTTCTTGTTGTGAATACAAATGATTTTTATAATAAATGCCCTGGTACATGCATCTAGTAATAGTCATGGCCAACCCCAAATATGAAGCTTTTTATTTCATTGCGTTGCGCATTTTTCAAAGCACCAAAATAAAATTCTTTGTTTCAGTTTGAACGTTTTCCGAATATCTGTGGGGCTGCTTGAAGTTCAGTGTTTTAATTACGAATGCACACTAGATGTGCACCCCTTATGAAGGGTGGTCCAACCATAATGCATGATGTTAATTGTCAGCCACACCTTAACGTCAAGCGTTTCGCCCAATTTAATTTGACATTTCTTTGTTTCAGTCTTTGAAAAATTCGACCAAGGAGAGGTACACAATTGAACAGCGCGTTGAAGCCTTTTACGAAAATGGGTGTTCAAAATAAAATTCATTTCGTACACTTCTTGATTTTTTTGGTCAGTATAATCGACCAAATGCGTCCACAATCGGGAGAATTGTGCGCAAATTTCAGCAAACCGAGTGAGTACCCAACAATTGAACATCTCACGAATATCACTGATGCGAATTTAGAATAAAGATTTGTATTTACACGCTTACAAGGTTCAATTGACTCAAGTGCTGCAGCCTACTGACCATTTCTAGCGTTGGCAATACGCTGAATGGTTGTTTGAACAGACAGAAGGGAATGGTGACTTTAGAAAGAAAATCATCTTCAGTGACGTGGCACACTTTCACTTCAGTGGATTCGTAAGCAAGCAGAATTGCCGTATTTGGGCAAATGAGAATCCACGGGTGATTGTTGAAAAGCCGATGCATCCCTAAAAATAACTGTTTGGTGCGGTTTATGGGTTGGCGGCGTCGTCAGGCCGTACTTATTCGAAAATGAGGATGGCCAAGCAGTTACCGTGAATGGTGTTCGCTATTGCGAGATAATAACGGACTTCTTGTGGCCAATAATTGAGGTTATGGACCTGAATGATATGTGGTTCTAACAGGAAGGTGCCACTTACCACACAGCCAACGAAACAATGGCTCTTTTGCGCGAGAAATTCAATGGTCATGTTATCTCATGTTGTGGCGATGTTAATTGACCGCCACGATAATGTGATTTGACACCGTTGGACTACTTTCCCTGGGGATATTTAAAAGAAAAAGTGTACGTCAATAAGCCACAAACAATTCAAGAACTGAAGGATGAGATAATTCAGCACATTAACGGCATTGAACCTCATTTATGTTACAGTGTCATTGAAAATATGGACCACCGGATAGAAGTAGGCCACCGTAGCCGTGGCAAGCATTTAGGCAATATTTTATTTTACACGAAATTGTCACAGATCCTTCTAATATCATAAACACTATAACCATAATTCTCTGAAAACTTTTTGTTTTATTTACAATCAACATCGTGAGTTTTGGTTAGACCACCCTTCTTGTGACAAGTATTTTTATGTCTACTATGCCGGTTTGACGTACTTCTTGAACAAAATCACTTCAATGAGTCGAGAATGGTAAAAAATGTCAATCTAAACCTATTTTCAAAGCACTAAATTTTTGTAATATTCATTGTATGTATATAAGTTGCAACTATTGGCGAAAACTTTTGAAGCGATTGCTAAGTTCACTTTTATTTGTATCGCCGTAGGGTTATATTGATTTGATCAGATTATTTAAGGTTCAACAAACTGGTAAACGTGAAGATGCTATTATCCGATCTCTGAGTGCTGTTTCAATGGAATTTGATCAACTAAGAGTTGGTGATAGTCGAAATCTTATGCGTTGTTATTGTTATACCTAGGGCATTTATCACCAATATGTGACACATTTTAATAATGGTGATACAGAAAATTTTATGAAGTCTTCAAAAAATAGATCTATTGATAAATTTTTAAGACTTGCAACGACTAAATAAATATTCTAGAATTCCAAAAAAATTTAAGGAAATTTTTGACTAATTGTTTGGAATATTACAATATTTATAGAACAGAAAAGAAAAACTCGCGCATGGTTTAAGTCAGATCCCTAAGAGTTCCTAGTTTTTAACATGTGTTTCCTAATATCATATAATGACTAATAGCTACATAATCCAAGAGAGTTATTATAATAAAGATTTTTGCAATAATAGGCTTTAGAAATAATAAACGAGCATTGTACCTGTAATGCTTGCATCTTATCTTCTAAATTCGATAATCTCTCCTCAATCGCATCCTGTCTCGTTGACATATCGGATATTATTTCGTACACTGTATTTTGTGTCTAAAATAGGAAATTAATAAGTGATTATTCGCACAAAATAAATATAAAATTGGTTATACTTTGGCCATGTCGGTTATTGTGTTGGCATTATCCATTAGTTTTCGTTGATCCATTTTCACTTTTCGTAATCTAAAATAAAGATACTGCAGTAAGTCATATCGTATCAATTAAACAACAAAAGTCAAATATTATGCTGAAAGTTATAATAATAAAAAGCACACGAATTATTCTTGTATTGAATACTTTCTGTGGAACCTTATTGAAAAAAAGTATTATCTGCAAATGAGCACAGTATATTCTTGCATGTTTTAATACATTGTATTTGACAATTACTTACGCGTAAATTGCTAAAAGGAATTTTCTTTGATGCGTTCTGACTCGTCCAGGATTAACTCTTTTCACCAGTCTTGTATGCTTATAGATTAACCACGTCTCCCGCAGTACATTTGCTGCCGCATTTTTCAACTGAAAATAAATATTAAATTTATAATTAGAATCAATTTGAACTTCTAGACTGTTTTGAGCAGGAGACATTTGAATTTCAACTGCGCGCGTCGAAAGATTTGGAGAATTATTTTTTGTAGGTTGGTAGTACTGTACTGTTTACATGTCAAAATATTCATTAGTGTTTGAGATACGCGTCGTTTCCGGGATGGCCTTCAGTTCCGTCTTCGCTGTGGCTTGAATCTCCTCTATCGTATCAAAACGGAGTCACCGGAGCGGTCTTTTGAGCTTGCTGAGCAGCCAGAAGTCGCACGGCGCCAGATCAGGTGAAAACGGTGGTTGCGGAACGATATGGAATGAGTTTTTGGCGAAATGATCACGAATTACGTGTGCAGTATGGGATGGTGCATTATCGTGATGTTAAAACCAAGAATTGTCTTTCCACAATTCCGGCCTTTTTAGGCAGAAAGCCTTACGCAAACGACGCATAACGTTTAAATAATATTCCTTGTTGACTATTTGGCCCGACGGAAGGAATCCATAATGCACAACACCACGATAATCGAAGAGATTGATGGTCGCCCAGGACGCTCTTCGTCTTCGACACGTTCACGGCCAGCTTGGAACTCATTATACCACTTGTAAACATTTTTTTAGACATAACCTCATCACCAAAGGCTTTCTGCACCATCTTCAACGTATCCGCAGCAGAAAATTGATTCCGCGAACAAAATTTAATGCGAATTCAACAAATTTCGACATCGCAAAAAGCGAAAAACTCACTTTTAGCAGCTCACAAAACGACGCGTATCTCAAACACTAATGAATATTTTGACATGTAAATTTGACATAGATGTCACTGACAGTACTACCAACCTAAAAAAAAATTGTTCTCCAAACCCTTCGACGCGCGCAGTTGAAATTCAAATGTCAGCTCATTTTTTGGTCACAGTAGTATATGCTTATATAAAAGTTCAAATTTTGGTATAAAAATTCAAGAAATTTTTAATGAACCGATCTTATAAGATTGAGAAACGCTAGTGGAGTGATAAGGATTACATACTGTTACATGAACAAATAATTCTGCGAGCTACTGTCGCAATAGTTTTCACAACCATTAAGAACATCAACAAAATGAATTTACTCGAAACCAAGAGAACCTACCAAGCATGATCAACATCTGAAAGTGACGTCACTGCACCATTCATTAATCTGCTCGAATATACCAGATACTTCTCGGTAGAACATTCGTCAATGTACGAGAAATGGATTGAACCGCTAGAGACCCTCTATTAAGGCGAGCTGTATGAATGGGGGGATTATTCATTACAACCGCGGTAGTAAAAACTGCGATAGAGTGGAGCGCGAGGGAAAGGTGATAGTGTGGAACGAGCAACTGCATTGATCCTTGCCCTAAAAGGCAAAGCTGCCGAGGTTTTGCAGACGATCCCCGTTGAGTTGCACTAAAGCCCGGCTGCTTTAATGAATGCACTCGACATGCGTTATGGAGACGATCATCCGAAGCAGATTTACCGGTCACAGCTACGGCATCGGATGCAGGAGTCTGGCGAAACTTTACAACAGCTAGCCCAAGACATTGAAAGACTGGCACTTTTGGCTTACCCAGCTTATGACCCAGAACATCGAGACGACGCAGCAACAGAAGCTTTCATCCATGCATTAAAGGACCAGGAATCGCAACAAGCCGTGCGTTTAGCTCAAAAGCAAACGGTTAAGGACGCATTGGCTTATAGTCTGAACTTTGAGGCAGCGAAAAATGTGAACCGTACCACTGGCCGGGTTCGCGAGGTAGTAACAGACGAGTGCAGGTGTGAGCGCGTGGAAATTGAGCGAGACCCGCATGTAAATGGTACGCCTAGATGCTGGAATTGCGAAAAGAAGGGGCACCTGCAAGGAGATTGCAAGAAGCGAAGAAAATCGAGCTATTGTCCAGGGTGGAGGAGATCCAGACCGATTCAGGAGCCCAGAAAGGAGGCCCTTGTAACTGACGGGTTCAACTTCGTGAGGCAAAAGTTGGCTAGGAGGACCGATGTCCGCAGCACCACCATAACCGTGCCAAGACTACATCGTGGAGAAGCAGTCTTATGCCTTCCGGGTTAAGTTGACGGAGAACATTGCACACTGGTGCAACCCGATCGATTATCCGACCAGACCTAGTGAGGCAACAACTACTTCAGAAGGGCAGGATTTTCTTACTATGGACAGCTACGGGAGAAACTGCACCTGTTTATGGAGAGGTCAACCTCCAGATACAGTTGGGAGACCTTGTGTTCCGACATAATTTTCTGGTCGCGAACATTATGGATAACAGCATTCTCGGAATCTATTTTCTGCGACCACATGGAATCACGTTTGATTTGGGCAAAAGGGTGTTGAAATGGCAGAATGTCGAAGTATTGATGGATGATCCCAGCGTCCGAATTCCCAAGATGAATGTGGTGGTATGTACCGACATTGATGTACCGAATTCTTCCAAAGGCATTGTATGGGCCAAGCTTGATGGTGATTCTGGAGACCACCGATCTTATCTGATAGAGCTAACGAACCCGTCCGAATCGCGCAGTTAGAATGTAGGACGAAACCTTGTAAGATCTATAACGAACGGATACGTGCAGGTTTGAGTCCTTAACACCGCAGACTCAACCAAGGGCATCAAAGCGGGAGAAGTAATCAGCAGCTGCCAGCCTGTTTCCACCATCACCTCTTTGGAAACCACGCACGACCATCATTGTAAGAGGAGGCAAGACACAAAAAAAGCCCAGGAATTCACGTCTGCAATGTTGAAGCAGGTAAAATTCGCTGTGCAGCTATTCAAGCGAGCCACTGATCTGGGCACCAAGTAAAGTGACATCTTCTCAACAAACCCGGATGACCAAAGCCGAACAAGTATGGTAACTCACGTCATAGATACACAGGGAGCGAAGCCAATTCGACAAGCACCGAGATGTTTTCCTATAGCCAAACAAGGAGAAGTGAGCGCACTGATCTTGGACATGGAAAAACAAGGTGTTATCAAACTTTCTGTCAGTCCATGTGCCACGCAAGTAGTTCTAGTAAAGAAAAAGGGTGGTAGCACTTGTGTCGACTATAGGCAGCTCAACGACGTCACTAAGAAAGATAGTTACCCGCTTCCAAAAATCGACAACATTATGGACACTTTAGCTGACGCAAAATGGTTTTCAACACTCGATTTCAAGAGTGGCTACTTCCAGGTAGAAATCGACAAGAAGGACCGAGAGAAGACCGCATTTTTAGTTGGGACCGGATTGTGGCAATTCGTGGTGATGTCATTTGGGCTTTGCAATGCTCCACCTTCGAACGCTTGATGGAATACGTGCTACGAGGCCTAGCCTGGAAAACCTGCTTGGTGTACCTAGATGACATCATTGTTATTGCGAGAGCGTTCGAAGAGCATGTGCAGAACTTAGAGGAGGTTTTCTCCCGATTGCGTTTGGCGAATCTGAAACTTAGTCCCGACAAGTGTACCCTTTTCGCAGCCGAAATAAAATATCTGGGGCACGTCGTATCAGCAGAAGCGGTCAAAACAGACCCTGAGAAGATTGAAGCCGTGAAAAGCTGGCTAACAACAAACAACAAGCGCTAACTATGCTGTTTGCTGGGTTTGGCGACCTACTTTTGAAGATTCGTCAAAGACTTTTCCAAAAAGTTAGGTGTCTCCGTCAGCTAACCGAGAAAAATCGTCCGTATGACTGCAATGATAAAATGCCAGGCAGCATTTGAGACCTTGAGGGGGAAGCTGTGCGAATCACCCATGCTGGCACATCCAATACCTGGAAAAATGTTTGTAGTTGACACCGATGCGAGCAACAGTACTCTCCCAGCAGATCGATGGTGAAGAAAAAGTCCTCTCGTATTAGATTCGAATTCTTTCAAAAAGTGAGAGGAACTACTACGTGACCAGGAAGGAGCTATTGGCTTTAATAGAGGCCCCCAAGCTGTTCCAGAGGTACTTATACGGCCAGAAATTTGTTCTTCGAACAGACTATGCATCGCTGAGATGGCTACTAAGCTTCAAAAATACCGAGGGACAAGTTTCGAGATGGATCAAAAGATTGCAATCATACGACTACGAAATTGTTCATCGGAAGGGTGGAGTTAATGGAAATGCTGACACCCTATCTCGTCGCCCATATCCAGCTAACTGCAAGCATTGCCGACGGATTGAGGAACGGCTGAGTTCAATGAAGGTTGGTTATCGGAGGAGATTCGAAATGCCCAGTTCGCTGATGAAGACATCGGACCATAACTCGTATGGAAGCAAACAACTGGGCGACCTGAGTGGAAGGACGTTTCCATGCACGGCGCAACCCTGAAAAGCTATTGGGCACAATGGAACTCCCTTCAGGTGGAGGGTGGCCTACTGAAGCGGAAATGGGAAATGGCGGATGGTAGTTCCTATAGGATGCAAACTATACTTCCCGAAATCTGAATCCACGATGTGCTAAGGAAACGCATGAAGGATCCTCGGGAGGCCACCTTGGTGCTAACAAGACCTTAGCGAAATTTCGGGAAATTTTCTACTCACTCGAGAAGACGTAAAGGACTGGTGTCGTAGATACACAATTTGCGCTTCCGTCAAAGGTCCAAAGCGACGACTGACAGGACAAATGCAAACCTATAACGTGGGTGTATCATTTGAAAGGATTGCTGTTGCCATCACACGACCCTTTCCTGAATCCGAATGGGGAACTCTATACACGCTGGTTGTGGCCGATTATTAAAGCAAGTGGCCTGAGGTCTACCCCATTCCCAACCAGGAAGTAACTACTGTAGCCGAACAGCTAGCGTTAAATTGGGTCAGTAGGTACGGCGTATCTTGTGAACCACATTCGGATCAAGGCCAAAACTTTGAGTCACTAGTTTTTGGCGAAATGTGCGAGCTGCTAAGAATATCGGAAATGAGGACAACACCACTGCGTCCCCAATCCAATGGAATATGTTTCAACGGCACGCTCAATGAACACCTCGCCAAGATGGTTAACGAGAACCAAAGGGACTAGGACTAGCACATCCCATTATTCTTCATGGCGTACCGAGCTGCCGAACATGCATCGACGGTCGCAGCCCCAGCCAAAGTCATTTTTGGAAAGACTATTCATCTATCAGCTGATATAACGTTCGGAATACCCCCTGAGAAACCCCAAACGATCTCGGAGTACACAAGTGAGCTAAGGCAACGGTTGAACCAGATACATCGGACAGTGCGAGAACACCTCGAGTCGGCTGCTGACCGCTTGAAGACCAAGTACGATCTAAAGGCAAATTCTACTGGCTTACAGCAAAATGACTTATGTGGCTATATAACCACAACGGTGGAAGGGTAGGTCTCCGAAGTTGCACCTATAATTGGGAGGGACCATACTGATTTACAAAGCGAATCAATGACGTCGTATATAGCATACAGGAACACCGCAAGCCAAGAGCCAAAATGAAAATCGTGCACCTAGACCGTCTTGTCTCATATTACATACAGGGAGACTTAACTACAAATGGCGACACATCTTTTCGGGACGAAAAGAACTGAGGTGGGAGCGGTGTTACATGTTCAAACGATTCTGCGAGCTACTGTCGCAACTGTTAATAACATCATGATCAATAAACGAATGTACTTGAAACCACAAGAATCGGCCAAGCATGATCAATATCTGAAAGTGAGTCACTGCGGTCATTCAGAATGGCTTGAATATTCTAGGTAGTTCTTGCCAGTTGAAAAATCGTGATTTTTGTTTTGAGCAAAGTATAGCTCCGAATTGGATGAAATCGGGTACAAAGGTTCATTGATGTATGTGATGAATCTCACAATAAAAAATCAAAAGTTGGCGTGTCTGAAACAATATGGCAGCCGCTCAAAGGTCGAAAAACGTACAAAATTTTGCTGTTGTAGTTGTGACCAAAGCTTTCAACCGATGTTAATGAAATTCTGTAATTTGATAAAAACTATAAGTAGCTAAGGAATAATGTAAAAAAAACTAGAAGTCAGGCCGCAAAAAACATATGGCCGCCAGTTGAAGCTCAAAACTTCAAAGGCTTCTAAAAATCGCAGTATTGATCCGATGAATACGAAGCCTGGTGTTAAGATAGAAATCAATTAGATCTAGAGACTTTGATATTTTCGTGATCATGCATGCCCAAATTTTAAAAAAGCGGCGGTTTAAATATGCGTTTGCTTCAGCTTTTTGTGGTCACATTTTCCAACGGATTTTCATGAAACTTGAGACTATGGATCTCTGTACTAAGTCTTGTATTATTTAAATCCAATGAAAGGTAAAGAAGTTGGGTAGAAGACCTACGCTCATGTCAGAAGGGTTTTGCACTCAACTTCTCAGGAATGCACTCAGCAGCAACAAATGAAGTCAATAAGTATGCAAAGGAGATGTGCAAGTTTATAAGAAAATCCATTGTTTTTCTATTTTCAACCGTCGCCATTTTGTCGCAGACCAACAAAAATCACTCAAATTACGAATTCCCAAAAATATTAATGTTATTGACCTTTTTTGAAAATTTCAAGAAGACCAAATCAAAACTGCAGTGACTGATTTGATGGAAAGTCCATGAAATATCAAAATCATGTGTTGTTGTAATTGGAGAAGTTTCAAATGGCTATAACTTCCGTGTATATCATTCGATTTTCATCAAACGTATAAAGGTTAAGGACCTTTAGTAGGACTACCAAAATATCGAATTTTGAAAATGTTAAATTCGATGAACATACTGTTATTAACAAAGTTGAGCAAATTCCGATTTCTAAAGCATTTGTTGTTGTTGAACTCATAAGCACCTATCTCCGTAATTTTTTCCAGATTTTTCGGATCATAGGTGTCCAATCCCCTCCCTGTGCGCCCCTCGAAGCAAAATGTATCAAATGAAGACCTGGTTTGAAAAGTTCTCATTAAGGCCTTTCATTTGATACTCATATCGGTTACATTTGATGAAAAATTTTTTTCGGGGGCCACTCTCCTATATAGAGAGACCCCCCTTAAAAGCTTTTTAAATATTTTTGTAGTTGAACTTTGATAAGAACGCCACTTTACACCTGCGTACAAAATTTAATGTTTCTAGGACGAACGGACGGACGGACAGACAGGACGCAATTCTAGTAGGGTTTTGTAAAATTATTTTACAAAACCATGAAAATTCGAAAATTTAAAACGTATCATTTTTAACTGCTATTTCCAGTGAAAATTGAATACTTTTGCCCTCTCTAGAGTGAAACTTCGATTTGAACGAGATTTGGCACATTGATTGATGAGGTCTTAGCACATAAAGATTGGCGGCCCCCAAAGGTCAAAAGATAAGCGCTATGTGATATTTTAGTAGCAAATGAAATAGTGAATATTTTTCACGGAAACGTTTTCAAGGACTTAACTTGAAAGTATTTATAAAGCAGACCATTTTTAGGATATAGTCAAATATTTTTACAATATCCTACAAAGTTATAAAATCGCAACTTGTCGATCTGTCCATTTGTTCGTGCGTCAGAACAAGTTTTCTCGCATGACATGAGCTAGAATGAGGAAATATTCTACGTAAACAAAAGTGGTGCTTCTTAAAATTTGCAGTGCAAGAACATATTTTATGGTGTTGAAGGGGGTCACCCATACAGGGGTGACTTAAATTTTTTTTATTTCTGTAGCCCTCCAGCAGCCACGTTTCTCCGATGAAACTTGAAATTATAAGTTATTGAGGCAAGTTAATTTAACCTGCAAAAAAATTATGCAAATCGGACGACAAATCAAAAAGTCGAAAATTTACAGCTTAATACTTATAGCAGCCGTTTTCAATAAAAATTCGAAGTGACGGCCCCTGATGGTTCAGAAAAGAATTGAAAATGTATATACTAATAGCAACGCAAGTGCTGATTAAAATTTTATGGATATCTTTTGAAATTAACTATTTGAGCTATTT
The DNA here is from genome assembly GCA_963969285.1 of Odontomyia ornata. Lineage (NCBI taxonomy): Eukaryota > Metazoa > Arthropoda > Insecta > Diptera > Stratiomyidae > Odontomyia > Odontomyia ornata. Next base: position 330,534,162 of record OZ017738.1, on the reverse strand, counting down.
TACCTGACAAGTTATCACCTTTCTGTGGTAATCACTGTGAGATGTATAAACAGCAAATATGAGAAGGACAAAACCCGTAGTTTTATGTTTATAACAATTTGTTATCCACCAATTTTCAATATGTTATCCATACGTGTGCAATTCAATGTAATTAGCAAAATATTACGAACGTTGGCAGATTCTTTTTATATTAATAAATACCCATATGGTGCTACGAAAATTGCAGTTAGAAGTCTAGTAATAGGCAAGCCCAATTCTTTTTCGATACCTTACGCTACATATGAGAAATTTACCTTTCCGACTAGTACTGCCAACGGGGATTTTTTATTCAAAACGGATTTTTTGTCACTGCTGTGCGTGCAGTGGTGTGCTTATTATTGCTTTTAATGCAGTGAAATGGACTGTACAATTTAGTAAAGTGTACCAACCACCTTTCTGGCAAATATTGACTTGTAGAAATCAAAATGTGAAAAAACTTGACTCATACATAGATTCCATGAATTGAGCTTGAAATTATGGTTATTATGTATTTTGATTTGCCACCCTATGATTTTCAGGGTGCTGAACTCTATGTTTGAGTTGTCATGATGATATCAATGTTTGAAAATATTTCTAAAATTTACATCAAAATCCTTACACGGCTGTAGAGTCGGGTTGTTTCCGAACGTGTATTTGAATAGTATCACGTGTAATTGTTGCTGTAATTCACAAATTTTCAATTATCTATAATTTAACTGTTTACGGCTTGATTTTTATGAAACTTTCAGAAAATATGTGTTTTATATCATAAAATTTAGATGCAAATTTTGTGGCAATTTTAAGAGATTTTATGGATGAAAATGTAAAATTCGTAAAATGTACTATTTTTAACAAATTTGAATGAGTTTTAACTACTGATGCATTTATTGCCCTTGTACTCACAAAGACCTACTTTAATATTTTTTTTCAGATTTTTCAGTTCAAAGGTTTCCCCACTCCCTGCACCCCTGACAATAAAAGTGTCAGTTAAAGACTTTTTTAGAAAGTTCCCCATATCGACTACCTTTGGTAAACAATTTTTTTAAGTGCTACCCCTCTGTAAAAACCTTATAAAAATTATTTTGTTCTGCAACTTTCTAGAGGTCACAAGTTTTGACCTACTCACCAAATTTTATGTTTCTAGCTTATGTGGTTTGCGAGAAAACTTGTTATGACACACAGACGGACGGACAGACGGGCAGACGGACAAACAGGACGCAATTATAGTAGGATATTGTAAAACATTTTTAACAATATCCTAAAAAGCGAAAAAAAAGACACGACTTAAGTAAAAGTTCAGGCACCGGCTACAATATTACACTATTACCCCACAACAGCTTTAAAATTCTTGTATTTGAAGCAATTGATAAAATAATTTCTGAATCATATGGTCTTTCGAAAAACTAATATACATAGCATTCAATACTTTTTTAATTTTTTTAACAGTAGAACACATTGCTCACTGTTCAGGTGAAGAGCTTAAAAAGACATGTCGCGGAGGTGAGTATCAAATATTCTGTAGACTTAAATGCTACAGAATTTTGGGCCAAATTAAAAACATGAAGAGTTAAGCTGCAGCGATAATATTATTTGATAAGTATGAACGTTGGTCAAGTCTGGGACTTGTTAAAGGTATTTAACATTTATATAGATCAGGGCGGATCTCGTTTAGTTGGCTGTGGAGAACGGTACACTGATTTTTGCAGAAACAGTTGTGGAATAACTTGGTAACAATAATTGACTTATTATCCTCTCAAAAAAAGTCGGGAACATTAATAAATAAATCAAAATGCTTAAAAATCCTTTAAAAAACTTGGTTTTTTCCTACTTTTTTCACTTCTAAATTGAAAAGGATTCATTTTAGAGCAAAGTTGTGGGGAAATAAAAGCTGTGTTATTAAAATTTCTACAAGATATCATTGGTTCAAATTTTTTACCCTAGCCTTAAAATGGCAATAAGTTTATAAAAAAAAAGATAAAACAGCCATTTGTATTTAATTTTTTACCACTTGAAATGCACCTAGGATCTTCATAATTCGCTGATAAAATCTTACAAGTCAGAAACTAAAGTATTTAGAAGTTTGAAATTTTTTTAACATATAAAAGAGCACTTCACCTATCGAACCAACTCCACAACATTACAATCGGACTAATAGGACGGGCCTTAGAAATTTTTTCAAATTATAAACATTTTTTTGCTAATAAATTAATTGTATATCTCGGTAACTATTGATTTAAATTAATTTAAAAAAAGGCGTTGTAAGGTATTGCAAAAAATGCTCTAAAAACTTGAATAATGTGCATCAGCTCCTAAAATACTTGTACAACCGATCAAAGTTAATCGGTATTTGCGATGTAGTTAACACATAAACATGCTTTAAATAATATAAAAGAATATTTTCTTTTTAGATTTTTTTCTTAACAAAAAACGGAACATTATAAATAACCTTTAGAAAATTATATATAATCTATACTTAGGAAATCAGTTGGTCTTACAATTTTTACAGTGTTTTATTATTAATGAATGGATAAATAATAGGAGATGCACATTGTGTGAATAAAAAACCGTGCGAATTGTGCCATCAATAAACATTTGTAAAGGTAATATTAACCTCATACCTACTAATGCACAAACAATGATAATTTTTTATGAAACTTTATAAAAAACAAGTTGGGTAAACAGACCTACGCTCATGTCAGAAGGGTTTTGTATTCAATTTACAAAATACAGTCACCAGATCGATTAAAATCAAGAAACATGTCAACGAAAATTTTATTGGAGAAAATATGAAATTCGAAGATCATAGTATTATTAACAAAGTTGAACGAATTTCGACCTTTGAGGTTTTTGTTATTGTTATATTCATAAATATCTCCCTTGATAATTAAACACATTTTTCATGTATTTTCCCACTGTGCCCCCACTGAAGCAAAAACTGACAGTTTAAGAGCAGTTTTGAAAAGCTCCCATGAAAACTTTCATTTCATACTCATATCGGCTACCTTTGATGAATTTTTTTTCAGGGGCCACTCTCCTGTACTGTTATCATCGATTAATGGCTAATTTTTTCGAATCCTAGAATGGTTACAAAGCCCTTTTGCTAGGAGCTCTCTCCCGCCTCTTTGACTTGTTTCACTTATGGTTATTAATTGTGGGTACTCATCTTCAATCATTCATTAAATTGAATCAAGTGTTCAAAGCATGCACCTTAAACGTTGAAGTTGGGAAAAACTAACTCAAAATTATTCAACCTTCGCATTTAAAACAGCCTTCATTTTGTTTTACGATTACTGATACCACCAGCTGAACTGATTCTCAAAGATATTCATGATACCTATCATTCCAGAAAATTTCATGCAAATCCTAGCAAAACTGTAATGTCTGAGTCGGTAAAAAGCGCATGTTGTTCCATAGCCATATGTTGCCATAGTAATACACGCAGCGCATATTGTTCCATAGTAATACAGGAAAATTCAAACCGCTAGAATCTTTATGAAACTTTCAGGATAGACCTATCTTATGAATTGCCATCTGTATACTGAATTTCATTGAATTTAAGGGTACCGTTAAGATTTTATTCAAGAAAACATAAATTCCGTAAATCATATTACTAACGAAGTTGAGTGAATTGCGACTTCTTACGTATTTGTTGTTGTTGTACTCATCGAGGGTTACTTTCATGATTTTTTTCAGATTTTTCGGATCAGAAGTGTCCAATCGCGAGGGGCGGGGGGGGGGTTGACACAAATTTTTCGTGTATTTCCCCTCCCTGTGCGCCCCTCGAAGCAAACTTTGCCAAACTAAGACTTGTTTTGAAAAGCTCTCAACAAGAACTTACATTTGATACCCATATCGGCTACCTTAAATTAAATTTTTTTTTCGGGGGGTCACTCCCTTACATGGGGAGACCCCCCTTAAATACCATATAAAATTTTTTGTAGTTGAGCTTTGAAGAGAGCACCAGTTTACACCTACATACAAAATTTGATGTTTCTAGCTTAAGTAGTTCCCAAGAAAAACTGCTGTGACACACGGCCGGACGAACGGACGGACGGACAGACAGGACGCGATTTTAGAAGGGTTTTGTAAAATTATTTTTTGTAAAATTATTTTACAAAACCCTAAAAACCACTGTTTTGAAAACTTAAATTCAATTAATATATTTTTTCTTTCATATGTATAGGATTTTCGAATAAGAGGTGTTATTTTAATATTAAAAGAAAAATACCATTTTTTTATATAAGTGATCGAATGTTTATTTCATTCTAATGATGTAGGTATGCCGCTAATAGTGGAAAATAATATCGGCCAAATGACCACCACGGCCACGCTTACAGGACCACATCCTTTTCATGAAAATTTCCATAACCAAATCGCAAAGTGGCTGCCCTATGTCCTAGATAGCCTCACGAATTCCATTTTTGAGGTCTTAAGTCGACGCTGGGCTGTTGGCGTAGACCTTCTCTTTCACGTGGCCTCAAAGCAAGAAGTTGCAAGATGTTAAATCACAAGATTTATTCAAAATAACACCTCTTATTGGAAAACCCTATATAATTGAAATCGAGAGGGAAAGAATGAAAAGTTCTTCCTATCTCGCTCTATTATTTTCTCAAACATGTGTTTTATGAAAAAAATTATGATAATCATAATCACTTGAAAATATCAATAGTATTTTTATTTCTTACATAGTTACCCGTACCTTTATACGATGTTAGTTTTTAAGGTGGCGCTAATATAATTTCATACTAAAAATTATTAAAAAATTACTTCAATACGAAAAAGTCTATATACGAGTAAGAATACAAAAAAACTGGCATACAATGTGACTTTCATATCACTCCTAAATAGATGATTCGGCTGCCCCTCTACTGTTACTAACGATTTCCTACAAAATCTCATCGAAAGTTGCCTTACATATGCGTCTAAATCTCAATCTATATCTTATATATTTTCAAAAGTAAAATATAATATTTTTCATAATTTATATGAAATTTCATCTTTGCATCTTTGAGATTTGGTAAAGTGATACTAGGCTTCTCTTTTTGAGTTACATCGGAAGCAAAAAAGATCAAAATTGCTCCACTACTAGCCGAGAAAATGTTTTTTTTTTCATATATCAATTTGGAAACTTAAAATTCAATTTTCCTAACCAGATTTTTTTTTTTTGATATTTTTCACGCGCAATGTCGATTGTTTTTATTATTGTAATACTTGCATAATATAAGTTATTATTATTATTATTTTAAAGATTGGATTTTTACCCAGAAAGAGCTCCGAAAGACAAAGGCAATGCAGTAGAACCTCTTTAATCCGAACTAATTGGGACCAGGAGTAGTTCGGACTATAGAATAGTTCACATTAGAGAACACATTGTTGTTTTTACATAACAATAGCTAAAATGTGGCTAAAATGGATCGTAATTGTTACGGAAAAAGTAAAAAATGCTTTATAAAGTAGAATACAGTGTTTAATAGTAAATATAGTGAATAAACAGCACTGCCCATTACAGTAGAAACAATTACTGTACGTACAGTACATCAATACATAAATACATTATATAGGTACAATACAGAACTACTGTACTGTGTATAGAGTACAGCAATGAGCTAATCAGACAAAGTCTTAAATGTTAAAATAGTCACTCATTTTCCTTTGAACTACTGTCGAAGTGCGTTTTTTGGCTGCCAAGTCTCGAATTTTCTTTAAGGCCATCAATTGCGATAAACAGCATTTGGACTCATTTTTGTACCAGTTCATTGCCATATCTAATGCAGTAAAAGCATCGACATGGGGTGGTCCAGAATCAAAAGTTTCTTCTGCATCACTGCCGTCATCATAATCATTTTCCTCGGTGACGGGGGAAAAAAACGTCATCCTCACTATAAATTTGGTATCCTGGATCATTCTTGCCACTGTTGATCCTAGCCACGTCACATTCCTCAAACCCAGGAATAGCCTGACAAAGATCGACTATATCATCGACGATCTCAGAGTGTTCTTGTTCTTCAATATAGTTTCCATTTCCAACTTCATTGCGCAAAGGCTTAGGCCATAGCTTATTCCAGGCTTTTATCAGATTTTCCCCTGTTATATTTGCCCAAAAATCCACCAAAATATAGCAATAGTCTTTAAGGTTTAATTTCTTTGTAAACGCAATGAAACTTTCTTGGCCCTCTCTGCTAAAAGTAGTCGCCGAAGCGATTCTTTCCTGTACATTCTCTTCGTTTTCATAATATCACCCTGATCCATTGACTGGAAGAGGGCTGTTACGTTTGGTGGAAGGAACATACCTGAGAAGTCTTTATTAATGCTGTTTAAAGTGTCAATGACACGATGAGTAGGGGCATTGTCGATTATTAACACGACTTTTCCTGTTTTGGATTCTTTCTTTCTGAACTTTTTTACTTCTGGGATAAATGTGTTCGAATAGTAATCAAGAAAAATATCAGATGGCATCCAATAGCTTTTTTGTGCCCTATAAGTTACTGGTGGAAATGCCACGTTTTTGAAACAACGGGGTTTCTTACTTTTACCAATATGCAGCTATAGAAGAGAGTGAGTACCACTTGCATTTGCACAAACTATAGCCATTGCCCTGTCTTTGCTCACTTTGTATCCGGGAGCTCGAGTTCCGTTTCGGGATGCAAGAGATTTTCTTGGCAATGAGCGCCAATTAATATCGGTCACATCAGCATTACAAACATCATCCCGTGAAAACCCTTTATCAGCTACAGGTTTCTTTAAATGTTTTTTCGAATGCTTCTGCAGCCATAGTGTCAGCAGATAAGCTTTCTCCTTGAAAATCGAGTTGTCTTATTCCACGCCGTTGCTTAAATTTACTTAGCTGGCCACTGCTAGCCTTAAATTCAATAGGCTTGTTGAGTTTTCCATTGAATTCAAGAGCCTTTACAAATAGAAGTGGACCCAATATTGGTTCACACAAGCTCCTTCTTTGTGTGAACCACAAATACAGTGCATCATCAAAAGCCTCATTATTGGCAGTTTTTAAGGTTTTCCTAGTTTTAGGCCCTTCATTACAAGCGTATGGCATTGTGGCATCTTGTTTGTTTTTGATGCCGGTAATTGTTGAATTACCTACACTATACTCTCTGGCTTACGACGCACCACTTTCACCTTTCTTAATTCTTTCTATTTTCTTTTTCATGTTTAAAGTGTTATGTTTCTAGGGACGTTTTTGATGGCATTTCAGTTTACTGTACTTGGTCACTGTTATCATGAACAATTCTAACCCTACACTGATGCTGTACGTCATCTATAACCAAGGTACTGTACCAAACAATAGATGTAAACTAACACATTATACACACTCCAATAAACAACACATATGTATAGTTCTCTGTGACAACGACGAGTGACTGAGCGCGAAAACAGTACTATACACAGTAGTATCATGAGTAGCCTGGTCTGGTAGTAGAACTAGATTTCAAAGAAATGTTTCTCAATGCAGTAGTCATAAAGATTTTTTAAACAATGCAAGTGACTGTAGCTTCCTGTGAAAAATCCTGCAGTAGGCTTAATTGATAAACACGTACCTGCACTCGACAGTGGACCAAGAATAGTTGCTTAGGCTAGGAATTTTGTCGATTTAGCGCGACATAGAATGACTCCTGTCGTATGCAAATGTAACGACTTGAAGTAAATTTTTATGTAATTTTAGGGTTTGGTTTGAATCATTATTATGTGTACTGATCTGTATGTGGTATAATTTTTATATTGTATGATTGTGAATTTCGAAAATACTTTAGAACAAACGGTTTTTTTATATAATTCGTAAACACAATTTATATAACATATACTTCCTAATTCAAAAATCTAGCAAGTACTAAGTAAGTATAGAAAAACTCAGTTTTAAGATGATAAACTATTTTTATAGACATAATCCCCCTCATTGTCAGAACGGGTATGATGAGAAAATTTTTCAAGGGCGCAGTTATAGAAGCTTGCATCGTGTGCATTGAAGTGAAGCAAAACTGGTGTAGATAAATGTCCGTGAAGGACTGCAGCGATAGTCTTCTGCCTTGGCGAAAGAGAGTGGTAAGATCCACCATGATTGGCTTTGTCTGGGGACGTGTGAATGCGCTGGCAGGCTAGCGTTGCGATGACGTGGGATGAGTTCTTTTCCCAAGCACAAGACACACTACAAAAATATATTTCGCATCCACAAATTTCGCGGTCAAAGGAGTATCGGCCGGAGTTAAGAAAAAAGGTAACGTACTGAAGGCTATCAAATGACTGATTCACAGGACAAATAGAGCCTTCAGAAAACGGGCGGACTGACAGAGACTTCGTCGTTACCGACGATACTTATGGCCCTCAAATATGAGTGGGGCATCCAGATGGCAGTGGTGCCCCCTCACACCCTCTCAATCGGATCATGTATTTCCCATTTGAGTGAAAAACTCATACATAAGTACTTTGTTTGACTTTTTCCGTCAAATGAGGAATACGAATGTAACCAATTTACGCCATAGGGTTATGCAATGAAATCACATATATATCATAAAAGGGCACGCGAGCGGAAGGCCACTCTACGCGGCGAGAGTCCCTGTTAAGCAAAAAAAGGAAAGAGCGTGCCCGATGCTTAGCCCATTTTAGGGGAAGAGCCTGCCATCGTTGCGGGTGCTATACCCGGTCAGGATGAAAGAAAGAGAAGGACCGCGTTTTAAGTTTTAACAATCCATTTATTTTAAAATCCTCTTTTCTATCACTTTACCCTCACGTTATATGGAGCGCGTGCATTAACAGTATGCACAAAGAATATGCATATGTTTTGTATAATGAAGTTTTAAATTGATGTTGGACTAAATCAATTATGCAAAGTAACTGTGAAAAATGCAAATAAATCAAAAGCATCCGTTTCATACGGATATAACAATAAATGGATCTATCATAAATATGTATGGGAGATAAAGATATGATTATAACAATTCATCATACGATCTATAAATTAAAGTAAGCTGGTAGCTATTCATAACGAAAAAATATTCTTATAATCACGTTTTCACTATGTTAAATAGGGAGAATGAATCGTATCTATTTTATTGCAAATATTTTCTATTAATTAATAATCTGTTGCAAAAATGCTATATATACTTAATTATTATTTCATATTAACTATCAATTTTAAGGTGAATACCTGTTGACTGTATTGCGACACCTAAATAACATCCGAGTGGGGCGCTCCCGGTAAACATGGATAGAAAAAAATTAAAGGCAGCGTAAGACACAACATCGGAAGGACCAATCGCTGATACACTTTGGTCGTCGTATTTGAACTATTTCCCGTAAATACTGCTTTTACAAAATGCCGTGTAATGACCACCCTCCATTCATTCTTTTCACTTGTGGGAACCGTGATTAAATTTGTAACCGAATTAGTTAGTTCACCGCGCATCGACAGATATTCAACTAATCGTCGAGTATGTTTACGCTCTTCACTGGCAGCCTTGAAGAAGGTTTCCGCAAAACCTGGACAGTTAATGTTATGAGGCGATAAATAAGCTCCAATGGACAAGTACGTAAATGACGCATCAATTTCTTTTTGAATTTGTATTCGCATGGAGTTGATGCACTGAATAGTCAGGTCAAGCCACTCAGTTGGGAGGTCCGGAGTTGTAACGCTACTAAGCGGAGGTTGATTGAAGGGAAAAGATCGTTTAAATATAGGCAAGTGCCGCAAACATAATCATCGTAGCTAAGCGGTTTCACGAGATTTCCAATTACGCGTCAAAAGGATTGTCGATCATATATCATTTCAAATTTGCTGCGTAACTTTTACGATTGTGGCAACGCCTGAACAGATTTATATTTTAACTCAATTATGCCACAAATCATCAGAATGCATAACAGCCTCGAGCTTGGCTCTCTATCCACGTCCTACTTTGTTTTTAAAATTAAATTAAAGATGTTACTTTTTGCGAATAGTGATTAATGTTCCTTAGCACTAAATTTTACAAACTTTTCTGCTTGATTTGTTGTATTGATTTGTCTTACTCTAAATTATATTTAACTATATTTAATTGTCTAAGTCTATTTTGTAATTGGATTTCTGTCTGTTAAATGGACTTGAATAAATAAATAAAAAAATAAAGATAAACATAAAGAATCTCTATCTTTGAAATTAATAAAAATAAATATAGTGTTCTTATACGACATCTAAATCAAAACACACGCGCGTATACTACCAATGCATGCTCTACAAGACGACCCGAAATAATGCTAAGCTTTGTCACTTTTTAGCTCGCTGTTTATTTTTAGTTAAATTCTCAGGCACTCCGTTCATTAAATTGAAAAAGTAACACCGCTATACGCTTCTACACGAAAATAGATTCCAGTCTTTAGAAAATATATAATTTGTAATAATCACCGTTCTGAAATGCCAGCCGTATTTTAATGTCCTCCTTGCACCTGCAGCTCGAATAAATTGGTATTTTATCTAAAAGAGCTCATTGCCCTCATCCTTTAACATGCCTATTTTACTTGCCGTACGCACTACGACACATTTAGCCCGCATAGAATTGGATAGAAGGCGGTCGAGAAGTTGGTTGGCGGCGAGCTAGTTGGTTGTGTCTTGAAACCGTATGATTCACTGTGCTGCAGTTGCCTTTATAGTACCTCAATTTTTAACTAATTCGTAGAAACTTCCCAGCAAGTATTAACTAAGACGCGATGTTAATAACATTAAAACTTATCGAATTACAAAAAGAATCTTATCGAACAAAAATTCACCAATTTATCCGTGGTTCTTCACGATCTCCGGTGGACTGCCTCATCCGTCCAAATCTTTACTTTTCCCTCTTTCCATGTCGCAACGATACCTCGAATCAGCTGCTAGCTCAGCCAATTTCGATTGCATTCGCTAATGCAATACACAGATGGGATGCACTAAATCAGTGGTCTCATGTCCGAAATTTTAATTTCCAGATTTAAAATTTTTCAGAAATTCACAGAAGTAAAGGAAAAATTAAAAAGATTTCAAATAATAATAAAATTTAAATATCATGAAGAATATAATTAAAGGGAAACGTTAAAATTTAATATAAAGGAAAATTGATTTAAA
>OZ017738.1:330433064-330518064 GCA_963969285.1 Odontomyia ornata | reverse complement strand
TGCGCAATTTTCCGTTTAACGAATGTAAAAGACTAGAAGTATTTGGTCTACTTGTGTGTGTTTCAAATTGTTCAAAATCAAAACTGCTTTCGTTTAGCGTAGCTTCAAACCGAAACGTTACGACTGTGTGTCAAAAATTTCATAAAGTGCTTTCAACAAGAACACATTAAGTACTGAACGTTCGAATCAACAACATCCATGCTTGTCTCAATCGAATTATGATAGTTGTTATGTAGAAACGACAAAGCGAAATGTTCAAATCAAACCATGATCAATTCAAATGAACCGACTAAACAAAACAATAAGTGCATCTTACCAACATATCAATATTAATAAATTCAACAAGCCAAATTCAAATTCAAATCCAAATTCAACCAACAGGAAAAAACACACTTTCGTCAACAATATAAATTCTACCAAAATCAACTGGACACTGTCTCAAGACTCGAAATGAACGTGAACTCTTACACTTATCGATACTGAGTTACCAAAAAGATACACGTCAATATTTTTACAAAAACTAACTACTTTTTACATCAACGAGAAAAAACAAGATTTACAAATAACTGGAGCACGTGTTTGGCTAAACTCCATTTATATTAAGATGCTCTGGTTGGTATTTGCTGCAGGCGAAGTTTAATCCATACTTTCAAGCTTAATAAAATCTTTCTTTTATTTCATCAATTCACGTAAAACATACTTTTCTCTCTCAATCATATATTCGTATGTCATAGTAGCAACAAAACTGCAGAAAAATGTACAATGAAACTCAAATATTAATGATTACGAAAGTTGGACGAAAGGAAGATGAAAGAAAGTCGAATCGAATCGTTTAGAATCTAAAAAGAAAACTACGGAACAAAAATCAAAATACTAGAAACAAAATGGCTTTATGGACGGTTATTCGTTATTTACATTACCAAGTTTAGTGCAATGATAGAAAAGAAGAAGAAGAGTTTGTTCTGTATTCAAGCAACAAGTCTGCATTGAAGGTTGTCAAAAATTATTAGCAAATATCATTTACAAAAATATAAAATTAAGGACACACGTAAAACGGGGGTTCCATTGGCCTTCGGAGTATTTGGAAAATAGTTCTATTTCAAAAACAAATACTTGTCAAAAATTCTACATGCTCCAGATGGTTGTTCTAGCAAAATTTCAACAAAAAAAAAAACGTTACGTTTTGTCAGTCTGCAGCCAGCTCAGCAAATACTATTTCGCTTTGAATCTGACATTTGCAATATGATTTACGCTAACGCATGCAACAATGGATTCAATTAAAGGATTTAAAACACTACGGATGCAAGCATTGTTAAGATGAATGAAAAGTTCACTTTTTTATAGACCAGTGAGTCCCAGCAATTACTTCCTGACAACCTATTGCCAGAAAGGAGCGTATCTTAAATGCTATTTGGGAAAATGGTTTAAATGGTTGATCTTCGCATTTTATCCAGTTTTTTGAACTAGTGCTGGCTAACCAAACACTTAATTCAAAATTACAGGTCAAAAATATACCATAAATAATGTAACGCGTTTCATTCAGGTCTGATTGCAGGACTGATCATATCTGCATTACGTTAGATTTTTGATTTTATATTTTTCAACACGAATTTCACTATAACTGATCAATAAATTGCATCGGAAGGAATGTAATTTGGATTAATTGATACTGTATTCGCCAAGTGTGATATTTTGTGTGTTTGAGGTGTTTTTCCTCGACTGCGTCATGAGCTTTATTTTATTTTCATTGATTTGTAGCCCTACTAGTTTTGCTTCACTGTCGAGTTTCAGGAAGAGTTCTTTGGCAGTTGTTAATGACTGTGACAAAAAATTGATGTCGTCTGCATTGGCTCGACAGGTAGCTTTCTTATGACGTATTCCAGGGCCAAACTGAATATCGATGGGGCCTGCCCATCGCCCTGCTTTAGTCCGATATTTCTGTCAAAGGCATCCATGAGTTGGTTATTGATGCGGACACGGGAGGTTATCGACGTCATTGTCATTTTGGTAAGATGGACCAATTTGGCTGGGATGTCAAAGCAAAGCATTATTTGTTACAGTACGTTACGATCAATACTGTCGTATGCTTGCTTAAAGCCAACGAAAATTTGGTGCATGTTTATGTTGAACTCCGAGCATCTTTCGAGTGCCTGCTTGACAGTGAACAATTGGTCTATTGTTGATCTATCTGCCCTAAAACCACTTTGATACTCCCAAATAATCCTGTTGGCGTATGATCCGGTTTTTTTTCTAAGATCTTTACATTACCTACTATTTCGCACCAGCTCATTAAGCCTAAATATAAGTAAGTCGAGTAGGCAAGAGAGTGCTCCTACCAAAAGGGCTTTTTAATCATCCTCGGGTTAAAAACGACTGGTGGCATTAACCAGACTTGAAATATGAATCCATTGAACATACAAAAAATCAATCAATTATACTTTTTCTATCTTAAATAAATTTACTGAACAAGCGACCAAAAAAGCATATTCAAAAACAACAATATTCTTGCAATTTTTATGAAAATCCGCCAAAAATTGTAGTGTCTAGCTCGATTTGGAATATATACCATAAACCACATGTAATGCATTTCCATATAATTGAAATAGCGATATCTCACATGAATATGATTATGATTTGGTTCCTTTGAGATATTGTGGCCGAAAATGTCTTATGAATTATTCAGAAGTTAAGGAGTACCATTCATAAAATTCACAAATCAAACTATTACAAAGAAAGAGGAGTGAATTTCTATTTCTAAAGTATTTGTTGCTCCTGTTCTCATAAAGACCTGACTCTATGACCTGGCTCTATGATTTTTTCAGACTCAAAGGTGTCCAGTCACGAACGGTACATTTTGCCTATCCCCGATCTGCTTAATACACAAAATGACCTTTTTTATTTCAAGTTCGAAAATTTCTAACCAAGTTCTTTCATTTCTTACCTCATTCGACTAGTTTTGAGGGTCTGCCTTAAATTTTTTGGAAATTTTCGATTAGACATAATCTTTTGAGAGACTACCGCATCTGAACGCCCCACAAACTTTGAGCTTGTTGTTTTCTTATGAAACTTATTGTAACGTACGGACACATATACGGGCGGACAAGTGGCGAAACTAGCAGGTCTTAAGATTCGTTTTATGGAGGCCTAAAAAATTTGCTTTTTAAAGCAAAGCATATACAGAACATGAAAAAAATTAAATGGAAAAGTTCGAATAGAAACGTTGACGGGAAACCGAAATTATTTAACCAATTACGTCACGCCAAAACTAATTTGCTGCGCTCAACAGAACCAACTACTGAAGGGTTTTCCAATAATAGGTCTTATTTTGAATAGCCCGCTTTTTCGGTAGATGTCATTTTGAAGCTGTCATTTTTGGCATTTGACAAATAAAAACTACGCCATTTATTCAAAATGGAACGATACACGCTTCAACAACGCAGTGAAATTATTAAAATTCACTATAAAAATGGTGAGAATTTGGCAGAGACGGTTCGTAAAGCTCGAACATTTTTGGGTCGTCGTGAAGGACCTTGTCGGACCACAATACAGAAGTTGGTGGTAAAATTCGAGCCATAAGGACAGCTTAGTGTTGTGAAGAATAAAACCCGTACACATCACTCAAGAACAGCCGAGCCCAGGTTTGTCTATTCCTCGTCGTTCTTTGGAATTAGGCATTAAAGAAACGTCATTGCACTGTATTTTGCAGAAAGATTTGGATCTTAAAGTTCGGTAAACACAAGAACTCTAGCCGGTCAATCATCAACAACGTCGTGTCTTTGCTGATTGGGTCCTTGAAATGGATGAAAATGATCCGGAATTCCATCGAAAATTCATCTTGAGTGATGAGGCCCATTTCAAGTCATTAAAGTATTTATCTACTTCTCGCCAATAAGGGTTGAGAAAAACTTAGCACAGTACTCTCTACTAACCAAAGAAGGTTTCAAGTCACGGCATAATGCATATTTGCACTAAACTAAGAACTCCAAATCATTGCGAAATCACAGTAAAAGTAAATTTCTTTTTCAAAAACTATGGTGCTCCTATGGACTCAGGTCATTTATTTAAAACAGAACTCGTCACAATAATATAGTCTTCTTAATCAACCCTAAGTACTTTTACAATTATTAATGACTAGCCTCTATCAGAATGAGACGAAGTCATCTAAAAAATGCTGGCATAAGTATTATTGACGAGCATCTGTCAATTTCAAAACAATAGTGACTGTACGGATGACAGACCACTCTCTATCGCGATGAAATCGTTAAATTCATCTCCGATTAAAACAGAATTCAGGAAAGATGGGCCTGATTTCTCCAGAATTCGCTTAATCCTCCGCATAGCTCGAAAATATCAGAGCTTACAGATATTCCCGGAGAGCTTTCGGAGAATACACCAACTCTGGATGAAGTTTTTGCCTCCATCAAGGCCCAAAAGAATAAGAAAACGCCGGATGTGGATGATATTCCAGTAGTTTTCACAAATACGGTGGCAGTTGATTCAGAAAGGCATCCATAAGATTGGATTGGCATCACTCGCTTGGAGTTTGTTTTTGTTACCAAATATGCTGGATTTGGTAACAAAAACAAACTCCAAGCGAGTGATGCCAATCAATTTTATTTTGTATTGACAAAACCAGCGACAAGCTGGAGTGCAAAAACTATAGAGGTATATCACTAATTTGTAGGTTGTACAAAATATTTTTAAAGATCTTAGAACTTAAAATCAGATTGAATGCCATCAGTATTATGGGGAGTATAAAATTGGAATCGATCGATGGTTGGTCAATTGTTTACTGTCAAGCGGGTACATGAAAGAGGCTTAAAAGCCAACATACACTTAAACTGAGTTTTCGTTGACTTTAAGCAAGCATCCGATAGTATTGATTATTACGTATCAGCTAAATTAGTCTATCCTTTCAAAATGACAATGACGTTGATAACCTCTTAAGTTTACATCAGTAACCAACTCACTGACGCCCTTGACAAAAATATCAGACTAAATCAACATAATGAGCTGCCCCCATTGCTGTCCAATGTGACTCAGGAAAATATCATAAGAAAGCTACATATGGATACAAGAGGTACTTTATTGTAGACTTCGAGCCAAGTGATTGACATAAACATTGTATAATGGTTGTTAATACCCAGCAAAGAACTTTTTCTGAAACGATACTAAATAAACGAAAAATTCCCATTTGTGGTTGAATATCACTTGTTAGGGTTTTTTACTAAAAAATGAAACCCTATTGAAATTAGTACCTGTGTCTCTCCATCCGTCTGTATGTAACAGTAGTTTTTTTCCGAAATTATAGAGGCTACAGCTATGAAACTTTGTGGAAAGGTCGGAAACTATGACCTCTAGAAAGTTTTGAGGTGAAAAAATTTTCAAAGAGTTTCAAACGGTTTCTCCCATAAAGAGAAGTGACTTTTATGAGCACAACAACAACAAATACGCCAGAAGTTGCAATCCACTTAACTTTGTTAGTAATAGTATCGCTTATCAATTTTACACTTCCCAGAACAAAACCGTAAGGAGCACCCTTAAATTCAATGAATATAACATTTTTAGGGTTTTGTATTAAAATACAAAACTCTATTGCAATCACGACCTGTATCGGTCTGTCCGTCTGTATGTCACAACAGTTTTTCTCCGAAACTCTAGAAGCTACAGCCATAAAACTTAGTGAAAAGGTCAGAAGTGATGACTTCTTGAAAATTTTGTGGTGGAAAATTTTTCCAAGGGGTTTAAAGGGGTTCTCCCCATATAGGGAGGTGACCCTTTAAAACATTTTTTTCACCATTAGTAGTCGAGTAGGGTGTCATTGGAAAGGTCTTAATAAGATCTTCTCAAAACAAGTCTTAAAATTGCCTTATCGGTACCGTGGGGGGGGGAGTGTCAGGGTAAGCACAAATGTACGAATTTTTCGCGTACCCCCTCGCGATTGGACACCTTTCACCCGAAAAATCTGAAAAAAATCATGAATGTAGGCCTTTATGAGTACAACAACAACAAATACGTGAGAAGCAGGAATTCAGTCAACTTTGTTAGTAATAGTATGATTATCGATTTTACCAATATTTCTTATAAACAAGTTACAGTTATTTTATGCATCTAAGTTTTTTCTACAGTTAATAATTCTTCAGTACTAAGTGATCGATTAACGAGTTCAACAATTATAGGTAATTGCCCTAGTTACAAAAATTTTCAAACGTAAACAAGTGATCCTTTAAGAGGATTGAGCGGATAAAGAATGACAAGTAATTAGAACAGTTAATAAAGTGATCCTTCCGGAGAGTTTAGAGAAATATAGTTAATTAGCATAATTAGAAAATTTACTGTTTTTGAATGACTTATTGAGAAATGACAGAAAATGAAGATGATTGACAATTGAATCTAATACCGATACTTGGACGACATCGTTGCGATCGTGAAATCCGAAGAAATCGAAAAAACGTTAAACAAAATAAATAAAATAAGCACGAGTTTCCAATGCAGCATGGAAATACAAGAAGATTGTAAAATTCAGCTCCTGGTTGTTAACAAAAATGGAGGAATTGCATTCGCTATTTATTGGAAGCCAACGACAACACAGAGAATATAACAGTTTCGGGTAATCATAACATACAACATAAATTAGAAACATTCCACCCAACGATAAATTGCCCCATCATAGTACCACTTGATGCGCAGAGATACGGAAAGGAATCACGGTATACCGAACAACCGACGGAGATCAATGGCTATATCATGAACATGATACAACAAATGGGTGAAGTAAATGCTTCAGCGTGTTGCCGGCTTCAAATAGGTAAGTATAGTTTTCTTAGACGAGAAGGACGCCAGGTCGAGAGGAAGACAAAAAGACGCATGAGTCCTAGAAATTTTCTAATGACCTGGCCGCACGCGCTGCAACAAATGCGTACCTATCTGATACACTGAAATCGGGGATGCAAGCAAGGCAATGCAGCTGAAAATAATTCTCTGAAGCGCTAAGGATCCAAAGAGCCTATGGAAGAAGAATAGAATACATACAATAGAGGAGAACCACGAAATAAAGAAGCGCAACATCGACGTGTTGAAGTAGGTGTCAAAACTGAGTAAGCTTAACGCATACAAAAGCTGGCAATGAGCCACAAGAAAAACGAATAAATGTGAACGTAGGTAATTGTAAATCATATTAATTTTTTTATTTCTCAATAAGACTAAGTATGCTAATTAACTATATTTCTCTTAACTCTCCTGAAGGGTCACTTTTTCAACTTTTCTAATTGCTTGTAGAGTTTTTTTCCGCTTAATCTTTTTAACGGATAACTTGTTTTAGTTTAAAAATTTTCGTAATTAGGGTAGTTACCTATAATTGTTTAACCAATAAATAGATCGTTTAGCATTGAAGAATCGTTATCTGTAGAAAAACCTAGATGTATAAAATGACTGTAGATTGTTTATAAGAAACATTGGAAAAAAAGCAGTGAATAAGAAAGGATGTTCCTTTCGAAACACGCGTTTGCAATTAATGAAAGGTAATATCCACCCAAAAAAAAGGAAGATTTTTCGTTTATATCGTGTCGTCAAAGCCACCTTGAATACCAGCTGCATACACAGAAAAACAATGCTGTTAGTACACAAACCTGTGATAAGACCTGTGCTATGCCCTGAGTACGAAACAAGGACCCTAACCACAGCATCTGCTAACATATTAAATTTCTTTAAGAAACGACTCATGAAACGAATAATTAGAGCAAAGCTAGATGGGGACCAATAGTGAATTCGATGCAACCATGAGCTGTATATAATTTTTGCGAGCTGGATGTCTCAACGATTGCAAGACAGTGGAAGCTGCAATAAGTTGATCACGTGAATTGTATGGACGAACAACGGATACCCAGAAAGGTATTTGTTGGGAGAACTGAAGGGTGGAGACCAGAGGAAGCATAAATAAATTTCACTATATGCGGTCACTCTTAGCTGGAAAAGCAGCAATGACCCTAGCTTGATTTAGTCCCACATCCGTATGCTACGACGGGGATGGGGCGCTCTTATTGGCGATTGCGATAAAATTATCGGTCAATGCATGCTTCAACTCATGTCGCTTTCCAAAATCAGGCCCAAAGACGATATTGTGGGACTGAGGGACTTATATAATTTTGTTACTTCATCTATGCGTTCTTTTACCACTCTTGGTGTACCAGCAAACAACGACAGTCTAATACTGTAGAGCGCTTCATTAAAGTCCTTGCTCGGTGATATTCGAGTGGATTTTCATCGGTAACAAGAAAAGGAAAAAGAATACGCCAGTTCTTACCACATTACCGAAAGAGAAAATGATGCGAGCTTAGCAGATGAGAGTTCATCTTCATTAAAACTTCACGGCGACAGCCATATATCCGCCATTATTAAATTTCTAAAACGGGAAGTAACTTCGTTGGAGAAATCCTTCGAAACGAGAGAGTCGTCGTGCAGTGTGAGTGCATTAAATGCTAAAGTAGTGGCGACTGCAATTGGTTCAATGACATTAGATACTAGTAGTCTGTGTTTCTTCTGCAAGTCATCGGCTTATAAGGCAAATTCATGCAGGGCAAAGCTATCTCTCATTTAGAAAAAAGAAATGCTGAAACGAATTAGGCGATGTTTTCGGTGCATTTAGTGGCCATTTGGTGAAATTTTGTCAAATTAAACATATATACAAAACTAAGAGAAAGCATGCCACATATATGTGTGATCCAGCATTCTTTGGTAAGGCGAAAATGATTACTACTTAAAAAGGAAAAAGACGGGCATAGTTCGCCGCATCCATCACAACCGTCATGAAATTTATGTGCGGTGAATATTCGACCTGTCAACAATACGTTTCTTCAGATAGCTGTTACGATTTGCAAAAATAATACCGAAAAAATTGTGTCGTTCGCCTAATATTTGCTGGAGGAAGCCAAATGTCATTTATTCAGCAGGACGTATCGTCTAAGCTGCAGCTACCCATCATCGCAATCCAGCAGCTGAGTACAATACCATTTGGTAGCACAGAACTTTCTCCAAACAGAACCTTTAATTGAGCCGGTATGTATCTTAAAAGCCAATATGGTGGTAATTTTGTCTATTTGAAGCTATTACGGTGCCAGAAATATGTTTGGATGTCGTGTAATCACCTCAAACATGCATAAAATTTAACGAGGTTGCATTAGCTGACGCACGTGTCCCAGGACATATAGTAGAAAATTAAATTAGTATTTTGGCATAGACAACAAGCCGTACGATTCCATCATCGACACTGTAGAGCATAATATTAAGAAATGAAATCATACATATGTGGCTTCCTCGTTATGGCGAGATCCCAATTTAGTAATGGAGGACAATCGCTGCATAGCTTGGCAGCGACTTTTGCGCTTGACAAGAAAATTATCCAGAGAACCTAATAAGCTCCTAGAATATGATGTCGCTATTACGGAGCTGTTAACACTTGGATTTACTGAAAAGGTAGACACTAACGTAGTATCTGGTGAACGTCTTTATTATATGCCACAAAGAACAGTTTACCGAGAGGATAAAGATACAACGAAGCTTCGCATCGTTTTTGACGCCTCCGGAAAAGACAATGGCATACTATTGCTCATGATCATTTATCTGCTGGTCCAAACTTCAGTAGTGAGATTTCGTGAGGTGACTAAAGAATATATTCTACAGCATTAGGAACATCTGATATATTAGTTTATATAAATGGTCGTAAAGAAAATGCTTCAAGTGAGCTTAATTCGTTTAAATCTCACTGAGAATCAAAAAAACCACGAATGTAAAACATCAATTCACTGGTCAGACTATCGGTGTCGTTCTTTTAATTATTGTACTTTATTCACTATCAAAACTAAAATATTCAGAAAAAATTTGGCTTTGTAGACATTCTTCATAGTTTTTTGTTTTAGTGTTACAGCCCCTTTTGGGCCTTACTTAGAGATCGTTAGTCACTAACTTGATCGAATGCATCGATACTCGAAAAGTTGACATGGTCAGCACCACGCTTTTATCCGTCCACCCAGCTGCAATAGTTTTTTATTTGAAAATTAGTAACAGCATAAATGAGCGGGCTTAAAGTCCGTCTGACGAATCACTCCAAATAAATTTCATTGTCACCAACGGGACTCAAATCAGGGACCTTACACAGCGAGCACTCTAATCACAACGCTACGCGGACTACATTCTTAATACTACATGGGCTGATAAGTTCCGGGATTTTAAATGAAACCGAGCATTTTTTGGCCAGAGTTATATTTATCCTTCAACATAGCTAACTTCAAGGGAGATACGCTTGGCAAAGCAACTTTCTAGTATTTAGATGCCCTTTCTGTAGTATGAAATGTACATATAAATCTTCAAAATATGCGTCGGTATTTGCAATGATTTCCTCATTCAATCTGAATCTAGTTCGCTACATTTACTTGGAGCGAATAATTGTCGCTGGGGACCAAGTTTGAAGATTACAGTGCGCTGACAACCAATTTGGATGGTAATTGATCCAATTTAGCCACCGCTTTCAACGACGTGTGTGAAATGTGTTAAAGTGATGTTACAGACCTTTTTTTTGCCATATGTAAGTGTTCTTTAATTAGTTTGTCGTTCAGTTTGTCTAATAACGCTACGAAATACTCTCCTGTGGCAGCTTCCTTGAGCAGATAATTGATGAAGATTATTGCAAACATACCCTACAAAATTGAAGACATCTTCTTCCCAGCTGGGTGTTGGAGATTTGGTCACCTTTATTGGCTTTTATGGACTTTTAGTCACTCTGTGGACTGCCTTTTGGTCTCAGGTGTATGGTGACGGAACCAAATTTCATTCATTGTAACAAAACATCTAAAAATGTTTGCTCAATTATGCTGCAGCCGTTGAATCATCAACGCGCTGCTGCGTTTAGTCGACGGTCAACAAACAAGGCACCCATTACGCCGATTGCTTTATCGTTTTCAAAATATCGTGCATAATGTTTCCCAGCCATACCTTTGAGAAGTGCACGGCCTCAGCTAACTCATGCAATTTCACTTTATAATCACTCATAACGATACGATGCACTTGCTTTATGATTTTCGCATTCGTAGCCTCTTTTGACCTTCCACAGTGAGGTTTATCTTTGTGCTTGTATGACTCATCTCCCTACACAATTGATAAACTATTATTCTCAGAAGAGCAGATGCAGATTAACATTTCAGCATTCATTGCAATGATTGTTCAGAAGTTTTACCCATCAAAAAATAATTATGTTCAAGAAGCAATATTTATGTTTTTTCATTTTCTACGATGCCAAACTAGCGTCACTCGAACAATTGTGACTTAGTATTGTATTTTTCTCAATTCAGTCGAAAAGAGCTGATGTGTTTTTAATCCCAAGGAAAGAAAACTTCTTCGTTTGAATGATTTCTAGAGTAATACAAGAGCCATCCGATAAATACTGAGCCGCACCACCCGATGATGCCACTCCCGCAAGAAAGATTAGTAGCATTTCCCACATGACAGATAGTTATTGTGTTCACCGCTAGGCATTGGAGTTAAGATAACATAACAGAGAACAGCGTCATAACTGCAAAGCAAAGATTTTTCTGTGCATGTTATTATTGTGTGCTTTTATGTAGTGCAAATAAACGTTATTACAAAAACTATTGCCTTTGCATTACATTGGTGACCACCCGACGTGATGTCTGCTAAAGGAAAACCTGCACGCGATACAATTAAAAAGCCAGAGGCAGAAATTACGAAAGCTACTAAAGCCGACTCTGTTACTGGAACCGAGCTCACCACAGGAGCCGCAACCGACACCAGAATCATACAGGACCAACTGACAAACTAACATAACTTAAGTTTCTAATCGACACAGGTGCAGACGTGTCAGTCTTACTTCGATTTCCATCGCTTGAAAACAACACAAAAACAGAATTTAAGCTTTACGCGGGCAATAAATCTCCGAGCGACACTTATGGTGAAAAGTTGCTTCCATTAAATCTCGATTCATGTCGACAATTTACATGGCCATTTATAAAAGCAGACGTTGCACAGCCAGTTAAAGGTGCTGATTTTCTTAACGAACACGGCCTCTCTGTAGATATTACAAACAGACGTCTTGTAGACTCGAAAACGAAACATTCAACACCAAGAATCGTAATCGCCATTCCCCGAATTAGTGTAATCACTCCCAGAAGTAACAAATCCTGTTCTAGCAAACACGACACAGCACTCTGTATGACACCATATTATCACAAATGGCCCCCCGGTAGCAGAACGCCCGAGACGACTACCAGCAGACAAGCTGAAAATAGCTAAAACAGAGTTTCAGTACATGTTCGATAAGAACTACTGCCGCCCACGAGCAGCCAATCGACTAGCCCTTTACATCTTGTGCCCAAGAAGGAAGGTTCCTGGCACCCATGCGGAGATTATCGTAAACCAAACGCGATTACCATACCCAATCGCTTTCCCATGCGACACATTCCCACAGGCAAATGTATATTTTCTAAAATAGACTTGCTTCGAGCATACTATCAGATCCCAGTTGCGGATGAGGATGTCCCAAAGACAGCAGTGACAACACCGTTTGGCCTATTTGTATTGACGGTAATGACCTTTGGCCTCCGGAATGCCGCCCAAACCTTTATACGGTTTGTTGACGAAGTGTTGCGCGGATTGGACTTTTGTGTCTGTTATTTAGATGACATTCTTGTACCATCTGACTCAATCAAAAAACATATGAACCATCTTCGTATCGTATTTGAACGATTAAAATCTTACGGAGTGATAATCAACGTTGCAAAATGTATCTTTGGCGTCGAAGAAATTGAGTACCTGGGACACAATATAAATAAACTTGGTATTTCGCTACATGATTCGCGAGTCAAACAACTATGCCGTTTCCTGGGGATATTAAATTTTTACAGGAGATTTGTCCGTAATGCTGCCAACCAACAAGCACAGCGCCACCAATATCTCCGCAATGTACAAAAAGGCGACAAATGCGTTATTCAATGGTCACCCGAAACCAAAAAAGCCTTTAATGATTGTAAGTAAAGCCTTGCGAAGGAGATATTGCTAGTACATTTTTTTCCATCGATGCCATTACAACTTGTCACCGATGCATCTGATGTTGCAATCGAATCAGTATCAGAACAAAAAGTAAATGGCAGTTGGCTACCATTAGCTTACTTTCAACGAAAACTGAATCACGCTGAATCAAAGTACAGCGTTTACGACCGAGAGCTGTTGGCTATTTTCAGCAGTTTAAAACACTTTCAACACTGGCTAGAAGGCACCCAGTTTGTTAATAACGTTTTAATAAAACGGACCACAAACCGTTGATATATGCGTTCAGCCAAAAAACTGAAAAATTTTCGCCGAAACAAATTAGGCACTTAAGTTTTATATCGGAATTTTGTACCCGAGTCATCCACGTTAATGGAGAGGAAAATATTGTAGCAGATATGCTATCAAGAATTAAAGCGATCAACCTGCCATCTTAATTTACCACCCTTGAGCTGATACATGAACAACGTAACGACACTGCACTTCAATCATTTCTCTCTGGAAACAATTCATCACCTAAGCTGCATCCACTACCTATAGAGGAATATGGAAGTTTATATTGTGATTCGTCGACGAACAATATTCGGCAATACTTACGAACAACTCTACGTAATCAAGTTATGATGCTCCCACTATGGAGCCCGCACGATGATTCGAGCTGTACAAAGAAAGTTTGTTTGGCCTGACATGAAGAAAGATATTCGAGCCTACACACGCACTTGTAAACCATGGCAAAGATCAAAGATTGGAAGGCATACAAGAAATGATATCCAGCAGTTTTCGATAACGGACAAACGTTTCCAGCAAGTGCACTTTGATATCATCGGACCACTGATAACAGCCAACTGTTATCGCTACTGCAGTACGATGGTTGACCGATTTACACGCTGGCCAGAAGCAGTTCCTGTTTGCGACCAAACAGCTGAAACTGTCGCATGTGCATCTTGCACTAACTGGGTATCGAGATTTAGAGCGCCGCACATAATCACAACCGACCAAGGAACTCAATTTGAGTTCGCGCTTTTCTCTTCTCTTTCCGAACTTTTGGGGTGTAAACGTACGCGAACATCGCCGTATCACCCAGCATCCAATGGATTGGTAAAGCGGTGGCATCTCACATTGAAAGCTGCCATCATGTGCCATGAGCAGAATTCCAACTGGCCTCGCATCCTGCCGAAACTCATACAAGGACGACCTAGGCGCAAGTTGCGTGGAGCTCGTTTACGGAACAACTTTAACACTTACTGTAGAATTCTTTGTGAGCGATGGCAATCTTTTCGATCCGCACGCTTTTGGATCCATGTTAAAACAGCAGATGCGTGAATTGCAACCTGTTGCAATTAACCACCGCAATGATCGAACGACCTTCGTACATCATCAGTGAAATTCATGTACACACGTCTTCTTAAGAGTTGACGCCGTAGGTATTCAGGACCACACAAAGTGATCAAACGAATTTCAGATGTACTATTTACGATTGACATCGAGGGTAGACAAGTCAACGTCTGCACTGAATGACTGAAGCCAGCCTTCATTACCGTCACCACTACTCAGCAAACCGAAACTACATCAGACTCCGTAACGAAGCGAATAGTTTCGACAGCCGAAAAAATAAAAACAATTACATGGGAACCGATCATAGCACGACCTCATACGACTGTCAGAACATACCCGCCTACAAAGCGCCATCGTGACTAGGGAGGGAGCAGTGTAGCGTTTCCCATATGACAGATAAAAGTTGTGTCCACCGCCAGGCATTGGAGTTAAGATAGCAGTTGAGAGAACAAAGAAACACGCAAAGTATCGAAGCGTCATAACTGCGAAGTAAAATTTTCGTGCGTGTATTATTATTGTGTGCTTTTATGTAGTGCAAATAAACGTAATTACAAAAACGATTGCCTTTGCAATATAGACTCATTATTATATAGTATATTCTTGAACATGGTTATTATCAAGATTTCAGCTGAATCGGACTCGTAGCTTTGTTTTGACCGCGTGTGGAAGCGGGCATATATGCGGATTTTGGAAAAATGAAGAAAAAACAAAATAAGTCTATATTCAACTCATGTTTTTGGAAGGAAAATCGCGCAGCGAAATCAAAGAGCGCTTCGATGCTGACTACAGTGACCTGCTTCCTGCGATGGTAACCGTGAAAATTGATTTAACGAGTTTCAACGTGGTCGCACGTCCGTTTTTGATGAGCTATGCCCAGGTGCCTCAAAAATAGCTACCACGGATGGTAACGTGACGAAAATCCACGAGCTTGTATTGTCAGACCACCGACTGAAGGTGCGCAAAATGGTAGAAACAGTAGGTTTCTCAAAAAGCCGCGTGAGTCATATCGTGCATGAAATTTTGGGCATGTGAAAGCTGTCGGCGTAATGGATGCCGTATTTGCTCACTCCGGACAGCAAATGTAGTCGTGAAACCACTTCAAACCACGGAGATTTTGTGACCATCAACGAAACGTGGTTCCACTGCTATACATCAGGAGCGGCCGAAATAGTAGACTTTACCCGGAGAACGTGCTCCAAAGAAGGCGAAGACTGTTCTATCGACTGGAAAGGTGATGGCCATCGTTTTCTGAGATTCACAACGTGTGATCTACATCGACTTTCTGGAGGAAGGCAAAACGGTTATGGGGTTCTTCTATGCCGATTTATTGGGCGGAATTGACGCTGAATTGCCGAAAATCACCCTCACGGAGGTTTGCTTTGCAAAACTCGAGAAAACGTATTTTCCAGTCGGGTTAAAGAAGTCAGAGCGTTGCTGGGTCAAGTGTACCGAGCTAAGATAAGATTATGTTGAGAAATAAACTGCTACTTTTCCAAAATTTTCGTTTTTGTTTTGCAGGCTAAGTACTTATCGGACCGCCCTTGTAAAGCATTTGCAGGTTGATTAAATAACGAAAGGCATCTCGAACATCTTTTAAAAGCAGTCATTAAGTTTGTGTTGAAAAGTGTCTCACTGGATGGAAGGCTTTGACGCAGTATGGCTGGTTATTTTTAAACTCTACTGGAAGAATTTTTCCATCTATGCAATATAGTGATGTTTCTAGCAGCAAATGGAGATTTAGTATCATTGCATGATTTCAAGATCCATGAAACTGATTCCCTTTTGACCGCAGTCTACACTCACGAGGCCGTCGTAATAGGCGCCGTTATGTAGGGTGCTTTAAAAAAAATGATGGTTGAAACATCGGTTCTATGGTTACATAAACAAATGGAGTCGAAGAAGTGAAGATGAGTGGAATTTGAATAATGATAATGCATTGAATGCTTGGCTGCTGATATTTGTTAAATTTATCTGTTCCAGCTCTGACAAATTGTTATTCTAAAATGTTCTGCACCTGAACTTTTCCTTCCCATTTCACATGCTTTAAATGCTGTTTGATTTTATAAAAATTATCAATTCAAAGCTCAACTAAGCATTAAACAAGTTATTAAAGCTAATAATGGCTTTAAGACTTTTTAATATCACAATGGTAAGCAAAGTTCTGCAGTTGTAGTTCGCAAGTATGATTGATGAATATTAATAATTAAAATTTTGGTTTGATTTCAAACATTTTCCAGGAGTCTTGTTTTTTCCTATTGCTTCATTAGTTATCTCTAATCGTTAAAGTCGAACCTACAAAACTACGATCTAAGAGCATGATGAAAGGCATGAGAAGCAACAATGGCGTACAAAATATTGGTACGAATAGAACTGTAAGCAGATACTCTACCAGAATAAGAGTATTAGTGCTTGCTACTGATTCCCAATGATTTATGAGTAGCCTCACCTGTAATGGGGTGAAAAAATTAATGCATGTAGCCTCCACATATTATTTACATAATCGCGCTGCATATTTATTAACCTACGCCATATGTACAAGTAAAGAGAAAATAAGTGATGATTGCGTGCTTAAAAGTTATGTATGAATGTAAATATATCAAAATAAATTGTAACACATGGTCGTGCACACATACCCTAAGGACATAGTACCAAATGCCCTACCAAATTTCAGTTTAATATTATGGTAAAAAGCATGATAATGCTTTGGTTGTAGCACAAAGTCGGAACATTACAACTTGGAGTGATATGGCTAGTACGGGTGGATCCTTAAATTATACTTTATTCACTAATATTTGCCAGTTGGTAATGATTATCTGACAATGACTAAGTAGCCAATTATGTGTATGATTTATTTTATGCTGCTTGAATATCAGATGACAAGAATAGCAGGAAATATTAATTACGTGTAAACTATTATGCAGTGATGGCTTTAGTAACAGCTGCCAGCACCTATTCTAGCTCATTAATCAACGCAAATGCAGTTGTGAAAAGGATAACAACAAGATTTCAATGTAAACGAGCCTTGCAAGACGGAAAAAAGAAAATAATTAGCTTTATTAGGTGCGAATGAACTTCAAAGAAAGTTTTCGTTCATTGAACAATGAAAAATATATTCTTGTTGAGCAGTTTTGCAAAAATAAACATTTTTTTCTTTTAATTCGGCAGGTTGTTAATCACATATCATCACTGTGTCTAATGCTAGGTAAAAACTATTTTGATGCATCGCATTCCTTGAAAAAAACAGAAAATAATTAAAAACACTTGTTTATCGAAAAAGATTAAAATTTAGAAAAAAACTTGCTACCAATCCGATTAATACCACTAAAATTTTAGTTGAAAAACATCAGCATGCAATTTGTTTATCGTGTGACTGTTGGTAGGGAGAATTCATCTATCAAGTAATATTTTAGTTTTTGAATTTTGAGGTGAAAGGGATATTCCATTAATTAGAAAATAAACATTTAAGGCAAACTCAAAATTTCAAATCAAAATCTGTTATTTGTCTGTCAGTTTTGTTAAACTATTTGAAAATCGATCATTTTTGACAAGATCTAATTGGAAAATTATAAATTCAATGTAAATTTAATAAATGAAAACGAGATACACATTGTTTGTATTGTGAAAATGAAATTACCTTTCGCACTGTCGTAGTGTCCACGAGGCGATAATCCATAGGGATACCATAAAAACTAGTAAAACTGTTCCCGGACATATTGTCATTAATGTTTTAAGGACAAATCTATAAAGATATAATTTCATTATTTCAAAAGTTAAAAGAAAATTAATACATATGCTACTGCTCATTAAATAAAAAACAATGTTCACCACCACAAAACACATTCATTGTGAGACAATTTTTTTTATGTATTTTAAGGTTATAGTGTGGTTCTATACAGCTATTTACTTTGTACCACTTATTTGTTTAGAAAAATACTGAGCGAGGAATTGCGGTTACTTCATGATATGCTAGTCATAAAATCGTCGTAAAATACAGTTTTTAGGAAAATTCTACGAAGTTGAACCAGAACGTTATTTTATTGAACAAGCGATTTGAAAATAAATCAATGAGGAGGTCCTGGAGTTCTGGAATCAAATCGCGTCAAGGCAATCTGCACACAACGTAACGCCTGGACATACAATATTTTATGAACACTTAGTACAGGATTTTCCAATAAGAGGTGTTATTTTGATATTAAAAGAAAAATGCCATTTTTTAACGCAAATGATCGGATGTTTATTTCATTATGAAGAGGAAGGCATGCCGTTAATACTGAAAAATAACACCAGGCAAATGACCACCATGACCATGCTTACAGGACCATATCCTTTCCATGAAATTTTCCATAACCAAATCGGTAACTGGCTGCCCTATGTCCTCGATAGCCTCACGAATTCCATCTTTGAGGTGTTGAATCGACGCTGGGCTGTTAGCGTAGACTTTCTCTTTCACGTGGCCCTAAAGAAAGCTGTCGCAAGATGTTAAATCACAAGATCCGGCGGCCAATTGTGATCACCTCTTCGAGAGATAATACGGTCCGGAAACTTTTCCCGGAAAAGATCAATGGTTTCGTTGCTTGTGTGGCTCGTAGCGCCATCTTGTTCAAAGTAAACGTTGTCCAGATCAATACCATCCAATTCCGGCCATAAAAAATCATTAATCATCTCTCGATAGTGCAATTCATTCACCGTAACTGTTGCTCTAGCTTCATTTTCGAAACAGTAAGGTCCAATGACTCCGCCGGACCATAAACCGCACAAAATAGTCACACGTTGAGGATAGAGAGGCTTTCCAACAATAACTCTTGTATTTCCCGAGCCCCAGATGCGACAAGTTTGCTTGTTGACGAGGCCACCGAAGTGAAAATGGGCCTAATGACTCAAGATGATTTTTTGATGGAATTCCGGATTATTTTCTTGCATTTCAAGGACCCAATCAGCAAAGACACGACGTAGTTGATGATAGACCGGCTTAAGTTCTTGTGTTAACTTAACTTTGTAAGCCTTAAAAGCCAAATATTTAGGCAAAATATGGTGCAATGACGTTTGCGGAATGCCTTATTCAAAAGAACGACGAGAAATGGACAAACCTGGGTTTTCTTCAACACTTTCAGCTATAGCAGCAATATTCTCGGCTGCTCTTGAGTGTCCCAACAGCTCTAAGTTGTCACAACAGCTCGAGTTTTCCCAACAATTTCTGTATTGTGGTCCGACAAGGTGTTGTTTCTACTTGGCAAATGTCAAAAAATGATAGCTTCCAAAGTGACATCTACCAAAATAGTGGGCTTTTCAAAATAACACGTCTTATTAGAAAATCCTTTATAAGTAAAGAAATAAAGAAACAGGCGCAAACGTCTACTGATATTTACTGCTTGATAAATTCACAACAAGAAAGAACCATAATGGAGTGTGTGAATAGCAGACCTTGTAAAACAGTACATCGAAATGTTTTGAGACTGCAGTTGTAGTCTCCACATTGAATAAATATAGCGATGAACATTCAAATAGCACCAACAATTTTTGAATTTTTAAAAGGTTTAAGGGAGGCATGTATGAAAATGATCCTGAATTCCATCAAAAAATCATCTTGAGTGTTGAGGCCCATGTTCACCAAGAGTTATTGTTGAAAAGTCTCTCTATCCTCATCGCGTGACTGTTTGGTGCGGTTTACGGTCCGGCGGAGTCATTGAACCTTGCTTTTTCGAAAACGAAGCTGGAGCAACAGATACGGCATTCGCCAATTCAAGACCTCAAAGATGGAATTCGTGAGGCTATCGAGGACATGGAGCAGCCACTTTGCGATTTGTTTATGAAAAATTTCATGAAAGGATATGGTCCTGTAAGCGTGGTTGTGGTGGTCATTTGCCTTATGTCATTTTTCACTATTAACAACATACCTTCTTCTTTATAATGAAGTAAACACCCGATCATTTATATTAACAAGTTGGGTAAACAGACCTACGGTCATGTCAGAAGGGTTTTGTATTCAATTTACAAAATGCAGTCACCAGATCGAATAAAATCAAGAAACGATTTTATTGGAGAAAATATGAAATTCGAAGATCATACTATTATTAACAAAGTTGAACGAATTTCGTGTTCTGAGATTTTTGTTGTTGTTATACTCATAAATATCTCCCTTGATAATTATTTCAGATATCCATTCGCTAGGGAGGAAATACATTTTTCATGTATTTCCCCACTGTGCCCCCACTGAAGCAAAAACTGACAGTTTAACAACTGTTTTGAAAAGCTCCCATGAAAACTTTCATTTCATACTCATATAGCCTACGTTTGATGAATTTTTTTACAGGGGCCACTCTCCTGTACTGTTATCATCGATTAATGGCCAATTTTTTCGAATCCTAGAATGGTTACAAAGCCCTTTTGCTAGGAGCTCTCTCCCGCCTCCTTGACTTGCTTCGCTTATGAGTATTAATTTAGGTACTCATCTTCAGTCATTCATTAAATTGAATCAAGTGTTCAAAGCATGCACCTTAAACGTTGAAGTTGGGAAAAAATAACTCAAAATTATTCAATCTTCGCATTTAAAACAGCCACCATTTTGTTTTACGATTACTGATACCACTAGCTGAACCGATTCGCAAAGATATTCATGACACCTATCATTCCTGAAATTTTCATGCAAATCCTAGCAAAACTGTAGTGTCTGAGTCGGTAAAAAGCGCATGTTGTTCCATAGCCATATGTTGCCATAGTAATAAATGCAGCGCATATTGTTCCATAGTAATACAGGAAAATTCAAACCGCTATAACTTCGCTAAATATGAAACTTTCAGGATAGATCAACCTTATGATTAGTCATCTATGTACTGAATTTCATAGAATTTAAGGGTACCGTTAAGATTTTATTCAAGAAAACATAAAATCGATAAATCATACTATTACTAACAAAGTTGAGTGAATTGCGACTTCTCACGTATTTGTTGTTGTTGTACTCACCAAGGCCCACAATCCTGATTTTTTTCAGATTTTTCGGATGGAAGGTGTCCAATCGCGAGGGGGGGGGGGACACAAATTTTTCGTGTATTTCCCCTCCCTGTGCGCCCCTCGAAGCAAACTTTGCCAAACAAAGACCTGTTTTGAAAAGTTCTCATCAAGACCTTTCATTTGATACCCATATCGGTCACCTTCAATGAAATTTTTTTTTCGGGGGGTCACTCCCCTATATGGGGAGACCCCCCTTAAATACCTTATAAAATTTTTTTTTGTATTTGAACTTTGAAGAGAACACCACTTTACACCTACATACAAAGTTTGATGTTTCTAGCTTAAGTAGTTTCCGAGAAAACTGCTGTGACACACGGACGGACGGACGGACGGACGGACAGACAGACGGACAGACGGACAGACAGGACGCGATTTTAGAAGGGTTTTGTAAAATTATTTTACAAAACGCTAAAAAATGGCATTTTTCTTTTAATACCAAAATAACACCTCTTATTGGAAAACCCTGTATTAGTCTCTCATTTAATGACCGACCCACCAAAAAAACACCTCTTGATGATGTTAGTCGGTGCTACTGCATGGAGCAGAAATATTTGGCGACGTTCTTAGCAAGGAGCTGCACCGGAAACGCAAGGCACAGATACAGGAAAAGAAGCACTGAGCATTGCATCTTCATATCTGACGGTCTCTGATTCATCGGTGCATTTCAGCGCAGACATGATATGCATCACCCTCTTTTATAGAGAGCGCCGCACTATATACCTACATCAAAACGAAGACATGAGGAAGGCAGCGTTGAGATTAAATTACAGTAACGGAATATATGGTAATATGGTCAATGTCACGCTCAACCATGTGAAGTTAATTAATTAAAGAACTCTAAATACAAAATCATCCGTATTTCACTGTAAGAAACAAATTAGAGAAGAAATTGCAGTTCAATTCTGTCAAAAATCACAAGTAAGAATTATATTTGCAAACTTGATTTTCATAAAAGTTATAGACACGACAATTAGCTGTAGTACAGGACCTAGACAATGCTAATAAGAGAGTGGAAGAAGGTGTTAGTGCATGTATATGGAACATAGAATTGCCGCGAGGATCTTTTAGAGCTAGCAGCGTCGAATAAACCAATATGCTTGCATAAGTTTTGCCAAAAATGATTTTAATGAAGCTTGAGCAAAGGATTTTCATCATAGAAGGATTGTCCGGATTTGAGGGTAGAAAGGTTCAACATATGCAGACGGTTACAAGAAGGGGAGTTGACTAGGTCGAATTCGCAGAATGAAGACCGTGTAAATCCACGTTGAACCGACTCAAGAGCATCAATATGCTTCTTTTGATAAGTTCTCTAAATTTGAGTGTAGTACTCCAAGTTACTACGGACCAATAAAAAATAAAGATACGAACATTAGGTGATATTTTAGAATGACGAAGCGTAAAATAAGTCCTGTTTAATGGGAAACTCTAATTATAGCGATGTGAAGATCAAACTTCAGTTTACAATCAAAAAGCACACCAAGATCCTTAAAGGAAGTTACAGCGCTCAAAGAGATATTAACAAGCCTATATGTTGAGACAACAGGAAATATTTTATAGGAAAATGTCATTTAATGGCATTTGGAAACATTTAAAGAGATGGTTTGATTCGCATCAGTCACTAAGATGCAACTGATCGGTTTGAAGGATATCAACGTCTGATTAAGATTCAATAAATTGAAGCGAAGGATAAATGAAACAAGGCAATGCGATAACAGAAGGTAGATCATTAACAAAAAGTAAGAATAGTATGGAACAAAATATTGAACCTTGCAGAGCCCCCGACGTAGGGTGAAAATGGGAGGAGAAATAATGGTTCAAAGCTACTACACATTGACGATTTAGGATATAAGAGAGAAGCCCAAAATAGTGACAAGCAGGAGTATTGACCCCTTTAAGTTTCTCCAATAAAAAAGAGTGATCAACCGAGTAAAAGTTTTAGGGAAATTCGTAAAAATAAAGTTAATTTGTTATTACTGGTCGAAAGCTCCTGCAAAATGATGGGTAAAAGATAGTTAGTTTGTAAGGATAGATCTACCTCTGATAATACCTGTTAAAGATGAAAGAATAAACGAGTATGATGCATCAAGAACTCTGATCTGAGACTATAGCTTAATAAAACGCACAAACTGACTTCTACCTGAACCAGCTCTTGAGTGGGCGTGGGTATTTTCAGTTTGCTTGCACAAGATTGGAAAGTCGTGGTCCCCCTACTGAAGATTTTATTCAGGAGAGCAAGACGAGACCTGCGAAACATTTTTTGCCAGCAAAATGTGCAGCAGGCTACCCCAGGACCTCTTCAAAGATACAGGAGAGCTCTCTTCCAATAGTCTAATCGGAGAAATGATTGGATCGGTTGATAAATGGAACCATCTGGCACATAATGTTCGTACTATCCTTAAAGATAAAAAGGGCTCACAGCAACCTGGGATGTTGGGGACAGGGGATAACTTCTTCAGAAATCCCTCCTAAAATTTATCAAAGTAAGACGTTAGAGTGATGATATGTACTGATTTAATTAGATCATATCATAGCTGAGCAGACACCCGGGAGCATGGTACTGACCAAACCAACTTTCGAAAAAATCAATACGGTCATGAAAATTAGATACTCTAACTATCTCTAAGCGAAGGCCCAAGAGGGGCTGTAGTACTACAAAGAAGAAGAAGACGTTACAGATTTAGAAAAACATAAATTATTTAAATGCATTTTTTGACTTGTTGAAAAGCTGTCGGGCCGTGTCTTTTTAAGCGAGCAGACGCGTTTTGACTTCTTTGAGTCATATTTAGTGTCTCAAAAAAAAAATGACTCGAAGGAGTCAAAATTCACCTGCTCACTTACAAACGCTACACCCAAGGGACTTTACAGAAGAAACAAAAGAAATGGCCTGCGGATATCAAATAAACAAACAAATTGACTATATAATGTACGTAATATTAAATCAAATCTTTTAATTACTATACATACTATTTAATCTCTTGTTATGTATTCAGCCATGAACATAAAAAAAAGTCAAAACGTTTTATAAATTGATTCCCCATTTTCGAGCCTTCTCAAACGGACTTTACAAAGACCTACAAGTTTTGCATTTTGAGCTCACGGCGTAACAAATCAAAACCTGCCCCGAAGTCAAGTATCAAAGGTCAGGCTCTTACGTTGACAGGGGAGGCTCTCCTTGAAGTTTCAATTGAATTTTTTTCAAATTCAAAAGCTGGACACAAAGGAATACCTGAAAACAGTTTTTATGCCATTTCTACCAAGGCAGCAAAGTTTATTTCTATGTTTAATTGGTTCTCGGTATTTTTCTTCTTCTCCTTCGTAGCACTACAGCCCCTCTTCGGCCTTCGCTTTCTGCAAATAGCGCGTCCAACTGCCTCGTTCTATTGAACGCGTCCTCCAACTGTGAAATCTGAGCAGCGATGAACTGTCTTCATCTACCGAGTCGGACCAGCGCTTCTTCGGTTTCTCCACTGGTCTCCGGCCTTCAGTTCTCCCAACGACTGCTTTCTTTGGTATCCGTTGTTCGTCCATACGATTCATGTGTCCAGCTCATCGTACCTGCCGGAGTCTTACAATCATTGAGATCTTCAGCTCGTCAAAAATTTCATAAAGCTCATGGTTTTATCGAATTCGCCATTGGTCCCCGTCTAGTTTCGCTTCGATTATTTGCCTCAGGGCGCGTCGCTCAAAGGTTTTCAGTATATTTGCGGTTGCTTAGGTTAGGGTCCATGTTTCACTCCCAACCTTCTATTTCTAAGGAATTTGTCATCTAATTCTTTTGGCTTATGCCTCGAGTGCAGTTAAATTTTAAATAAATAGATTTGGTGTCTAAAATTTCTCCAATTCTGTATTTCCTTATTTTGCTGGCAATAAATTCAAGAAATTTATCTTGTATATTATGAGTGAAATAGGATATTTGCCCTTTTCTATGCCGCTTGATATGATGTAGGGGAGGGACACTATAATACGATATGAGGTCAATAGTGTTCAAAAACTTTCCACTGGCTGGGTCATTAAACTTGCAAACTTCTTTAGAGTTTATCAAACTGCTAAAGTGACGAGAGTCGATATATTCATATTGAGACTTCTCCGGAATCATATCGCAAGTCCTGCAACTGTGAGTGAAAACCATTGGATTTCACAGCCGTTTCACCCTACAGGGTATATTAAGACTTGTTTCGCTGCTGGTTTCATTTCTCCAGAAGCAGTCGTATATTTGGACGTGAATCGATAAGTTTTTGACCCTGACGGCGTCCAAATCATATATCTTATATATATATATATATATATATATATATATATATATATATATATATACATATATATATATATATATATATATATATATATATATATATATATATATATATATATATATACGAGGTGTGTTCAAAAAGTATCACGAATTTTGAAGTTTCGCGGGTTACGTATATTCGAATTTCGATTTTTTTGTGGCGTTATGTTGGTACTCATGTCTGTCACTTATGCCGGCAAGCTCGGCCATTTTGAATGTTCACTTAATTGGTGATAGCTGCTTTACTTGCACGTGTTTTCAATCGTCTTCGATTTTTACTTATTCAAAAAATGGATCAAAGAACGTGTATCAAATTTTGTGTGAAAAACGAAATTAAGTGCGCGGATGCATTCCGAATGTTGACTGTGGCATACGGAGAAGCTACCTTGGACCGAAGCAACGTTTATCGGTGGTACAAAATGTTTTTAGAAGGCCGAAAAGATGTGAACGACGAAGAGCGTGCCGGACGCCCGAGCACTTCAACAACAGACGAAAAAATTAATGAAGTGGAGAAAATGGTATTGGCCAATCGTCGAATCACCGTTAGAGAAGTTGCTGAGGACCTAAACATATCGATTGGCTCGTGCTATTCGATTTTTATCAACGATTTGGGCATGAGACGGGTCGCCGCGAAATTCGTACCAAAATTGCTCAATTGCGACCAAAAACAGCAACGCATGAACATTGCTAATGAGATGTTAAACTCTGTCCGCGACGAACCAAATTTGCTCCAGAGGGTCATAGCTGGTGGCAAATCGTGGGTTTATGGTTATGACGTGGAAACCAAAGCTCAATCATCTCAATGGAAGCTGCCGCATGAACCAAGACCGAAAAAAGCGCGCCAAGTTCGGTCGAATGTGAAAGTTTTGCTGACAGTTTTCTTCGATTGCAGGGGTGTGGTGCATCAGGAGTTCTTGCCACAGGGAAGAACGGTCAATAAGGAATATTACCTGCAAGTTATGCGCAATTTGCGCGAAGCAATCCGCCAGAAACGCCCGGATTCGTGGGAGAACAAAAATTGGCTTTTGCACCACGATAACGCCCCTGCTCACACATCGTTGCTTGTGCGCGACTTTTTGGCCAAAAACAACACACTAATGATGCCGCAGCCACCATATTCCCCAGATCTGGCCCCGTGTGACTTTTTCTTGTTTCTTAAACTGAAGAGGCCCATGAAAGGACGACGTTACGCTACGCTTGACGAGATAAAGACGGCATCGAAGGAGGAGCTGAACAAGATTAAACAAAATGATTTTTTGAAGTGCTTCGAAGATTGGAAAAACCGTTGGCACAAGTGTATAATATCTCATGGGGATTACTTTGAAGGGGACAAAATAGATATTTATGAATAAATCAATAATTTTTGAAAAAAAACAAAATTCGCGATATTTTTTGAACACACCTCGTATATATCTATATATATATATATTCTGACGGCGTCCTAATCATATATCTTATATATATATATATATATATATATATATATATATATATATATATATATATATATATATATATATATATACCGGTATATATACATAGATATATATAGATATATAAATATATATATATATATATATATATATATATATATATATATATATATGTATATATATCTATATATGTGTATATATATATATATATATATATATAAATCTATATATGTGTATATATATACATATATATATATACATATATATATATACATATATATATATATATATATATATATATATATATATATATATATATATATATATATGAATATATGTGTATATACGGGCCACCGATAAGAAGACAAAATATCATCCAAATGTGAGTCGACGAGACCAACAACTCCAATGGAGCTAGTCATTTGCTAGATTCATTGAGGCTGGTCGACATGAGACGGAGAAAGAAACATAGATGAAGAAAACTGCTAAATAAATTATCCCAGAAGGAATTCTAAGTGCTGGAGGCACTAACGATCGCTAAAATCATTATGCAGCGCTGGACGGACTACAACAAGAAATGGAGGTCGAAGAGTGCATTGAAGGTAATTCTAACCAAAATAATGATGTCAATTTTATTCATTGTTTAAAAAATAAAAGCAAGGAGAAGAAGCCAGCTCGCAGTTCTGCTGGTTCCTCTCGAAAATCTTCTAGAAAGGCAGAACAAGTCCCGCTAATCAACGTGCTTAAACAAAGCGGAAAAGATATGATTCGGCCATTGGCAGCCGAAAATAAATATAGCAATGTCAAGATCAAAAGAGTTAATTTAGAAAAATTAACTAATAAAACGAAATCATTCGTTAATTTTAAGTGAGTTAAAGATATGCTGAGTTCTGGGGAGATTCCACACTTCCCCTTTACCCCAAAAAGCGAAAATAATCAGATTTTTTGTTGAAGGGTTTGGACTGCGAAGAGTATACGGTCGATCTTCTTCAGATGCTCAAGGAATCCACACCAGTAATCGTCAAAACCTTTACAACAAGAAGATTGAAAGTAGAAAGGAGAATACCGCTTTATCTGGTACAAATTTCAAACAAAAGCAGTCCAAATGCCCTTCAACAGATAAGGTACTTGAATTTCAGAGTAATGGGGTGGGAAAGTCTTCAAAAAAGAGAGATCAACCAGTGCTACCAGTGTCAAAGATTTGGTCATGAGGCTGCCAACTGCGTCATGCACTATCATTGCGTAAAATGCATAGACGTTCATTTTCCCGGTGACTTCAATTTGCCTCAGATGGAGCCTAAAGAAAAATTATATAATGTTAACTGCGATGTATTAGGTCATCCAGCGTCATATCGAGGATGCTCCTGATCTCAAGATGCAAAAGTTAAATTTATTCCAAAGCAAACACAACTACACCGCTGTGTCATACCTTCCAACTTGGCCAAGCCCGGAGTATCTTTGTACTCGGCGCTAGAGAACCAGCAGAAAATGCAGCAAATCATGTAAATAATGTAAGTGGCAATAATGAGCGTCTTTTCAAAGTTTACCTGCAACTTAATTCCTTATCGGAGAGAATCAATGAACAAAATTTAAAAATTAACTTTGTTTTTCAGCCATCAAGCCTTTTAAATGCCTCAAAATAAGTTGTCATCCAGTCACATTCCCATGAATAGGCTTCGTCTTATCTCGATCAACGTCAAATTCGTTGTTACTCTACATCGACGTGACTACCTTCTGGAATTTATTGCTAAGCAAAAGCCTGACATCATGGTTCTTACTGAAACCTAACTCAATTCATGGCACTCAATGACATTTATGGCACTCAATGACATTCATGGCACTCAATGACACCGGAAACGATAGGGTAAATGGTAATGGAGGATGTGGTGTCGGGATTTTGATTAGAAGACCCTATTTTTTCCAAAATACTGATAAAGTTGAATCTCTTAAAGTGGCTAATATCAACATTACACTGCCACGTGGGGATAACCTCTTCGTTATCCCTGCCTATGCAACTGGTCGAAACAATCTCAAGTTCAAGGAAGAGCTCATTTCTTTGTTTTAAATACTCGAATTGAACAGGCTGCATCACTATTATATTCTTGCCGGTGACCTGAATGCCCAGCATACATAACAGAAAATTAAATTGAATACAGGTACAATCTATATGGGTCGGTGTGCCCAACATACCCAAGGATAAATTCATATTTGGACCTTGTTCGTCCTCATTCCAGTTCAACATGAAAGTTATTGGTTGTATTAAAAAAAACGGATTGGGGAAATTTCCAAAAGAAGTTTAATCTGGATTACCTGAAGCAATGTCCTCCTTCTGACTATGACAGAAATCTAACTAACGATGAAATAGATCTCTATTTGTCAAAGTAGGAAAAGCTAACGTTGGAAGCAGTTGAGAAAGTAGTTCCCAAAATTAAGCATCGAAACAATATGGCAGAATTTTAGGCACCAACCATTACAAGGTTAAAAAGATTGAAAAGCCTTCTTCTCACATGCGTCAACTTTTTACATTATCGGCAATTTGTGGACTACAACCATTGTTGAAATTACACGTCAAGATGATCCAGAATCCACTCCGTTCATCCTTTGGAAATGAGGTCAGCAATCAATGGGTGGAAAAACTGAGGGTTATTAGCTCACAGGGACCAGATGCCATTTTCCCGAAAGTGAATAGTTTATTCCGCAAGAAGTGTCGGGTGAAGGTATCGAATCATGGAGTCGCTAGTGATGAGATAAATCTTTTCGGTAGGGCAGGTATCAAAATTGGTAGTACGACTCCGGACAGAGATGCAAACAGGATTATATGTGATGGATTGCAGAAACTTGCCCTGATTGGGACTCATTTTGAGTTGGTTCATCTACCAAATCCTGAGATAGGGAATCAAATATTTTCAGAGGTCGTAGAAGCAAAAGTTTCTGACTTCAAATCAAGCCGGAACGGCGAATCAATTCTTCATTTTAATGAAACATTAACATCTGACCTAATACCGAGCTTAAATCTTATTGATTATTTTGTCAGCTATAAAGACTTGTGTCTCATATTTGGCAAGATAAACAACAAGAAATCATGTGGTATCGATGGTATTTCAAACTAAGTTCTCCGACATTTGCATGAGTTTGCTATGAGGAATTATTGGATATTGTTCAACAACATGTTGAGGAATTCATGTTTCCCAAATTAATGAAAAAGGGCTATGGTATTTCTAATCTTGAAGAAAGGTAAGTAAGCTTTGAGCCCCAAGAGCTATCGCCCAATCAGCTTGCTGTATAACATCAGCAAGGTGTTTGAAGCGATACTAAATAAAGCGTTTAATTCCCACACTGAGAAATATGAGTTGATGCCAAACTACCAATTTGGTTTTCGTGCCAGGCATTCGACAATACATGCGATCACGAATGTAACCACAGCCATCTGTTGGAAATTAAATGATAGAGAATGTGTTGGAGCGTGTCTCATTGATATGGAGAAAGCTTTCGATAAGGTGTGGTTAGATGGACTAATTGTTAAAATCTTTCAACACAGGTTCTCCAGACAGCTTGTCATCATGATGTGCAATATGTTATACGGGGAATCATTTGATGTAACTGATGGAAGTTTTAGGGCAATGCGAGAATTCAAGGTATTGAATGGTCTACAGGAGGGAACAGTTACTGCGAGGGGTGTAAATAAAAAACAAAAAATGAGCAGTGCCATACAATAATTTACAAAAGTAAATACTATTCTTACCTGGTATTAAAATTTATACGATTTAGTGCACCTATGCTACGTGATGAGGCGTCTGTGAATAATTTTGAATGTAGCAACATAACACGACATATTAGATATAATCGAAGGAACATTGGCAATGATAATGCAACATCGTAAGGCACCAGTTCGGTGCCCATTGACTTATTTTTATTAGCAAGTTTTGTTGTCCATAGGAAATAGTATTCGCCAGGTATTGGATGCACAGCACATATTAAAAGTTCTAGACCTATTTGACTAATTCGTTGCCACGTCATTGCGATTCGCCAATCATCTGCACAATTGTCGATCATAAATAACTAAAATGAAATATTAAATTCATTTGATAGACCATTATAGACATTTATTTTGAAATGCTTTTTCGATTTCGAACAAATATTCATCAAAACTGATAGTATAATGAAACAAGAAATTTATAGCACGCTGTTTAGGAAGCGTTTTTTTTTAATTATTTAAAATGATGAATATTCTATTTTATCCCACATATCATTACCTGAACTTCCAGAGCATGGTAAGCAACAATAAGACCTAAAAGGATCACAGTCGACACGGATATTAACGTTTTCAAGGCTGTCGAATGAAATGAAGACTGAAAATAAAAGAAAATTTATATTTGATGAAAACCGCTAAGTTCATATCCACTATGAATAATATTTGCAAATTTTTTAGGAATTTCATAATAAATTCAGAAATATGAGATGTTAATTTAAAGGCAGGGTTTTGAATTTTTAAGCACATCGCTTCTTGTTAGTTCAATTACGTAAAATTATTGCAATTGTGAGCATGTGCAAACATTTAAAGAATGGCAAATAATTCATTTCAGGGGTACTGTTTTCCTGTAAGGTAGTGTCGTTGCTTAATTTAATATTTATAATTTAATAAAATCTAGAGGTTTCCATTGCTGGTATTGATCAATTGTATGCTATGATGTAACGAACTTTAAATATCAAGGGATACTCTTATTTCTTTGCCACAATGATATAAATTACAAAGAAGAGAGAACCAAGAATGGATACTTGACGGATGCCACTAGACGGGAAAATGAGAGAAGAGATAGCTCCTTTGAATGAGGATTGATATAATTGATTGGAAAGGCAGAAAGAAAGCCCTGAAGACAACCAGCCATGCTAAGTAGAGAAACAACAAGAAAGCGACCATTGATAGAACACAAAACATTGAATTGTGTATGGGAGCCACAAGGATATTGAAGAAGAAAACAAATGTGATATTTTTAAAGAACCAGAAATAATTTTTCAAGCGG
The DNA here is from genome assembly GCA_963969285.1 of Odontomyia ornata. Taxonomy (NCBI): domain Eukaryota; kingdom Metazoa; phylum Arthropoda; class Insecta; order Diptera; family Stratiomyidae; genus Odontomyia; species Odontomyia ornata. The sequence continues at coordinate 330,485,923 of OZ017738.1, read as the reverse complement.
GAAAAGAATTCGAAGTCACCACATGATACAAGAAGACAATTATAATAGCGTATCAGATAAAAATATAATTTTAAAAGACAGTCTCATAGCCAAAAAAGAGAAAAACAAAAAACAGAGGATGGGCAGGTTAAATGATGATCTTCTTTTTCTTCGTAGTACTACAGTCGCTCTTGCGCCTTCACTTTCTGCAAATAATGCTCCAACTGTCTCCATTCACCAAGTGCATCCTTAAATTTTAAAATCCAAGCAGTGATGAACTGTCTTCGTTGACCGAATCATACCAGCGTCTCCTCAGTTATCCTGCTGGTATCCGCATTCAGTCCTCCCAACGAATAGTTTTTTGGGTACCAATTGTTTGTCTATACAATTCACGTGGCCAGTTTCTGCAGTCTTACAATCGTTGAGACCTCCGGCTCGTCAAAAATTTCAAACAGCTCATGGTGGTATCTAACTCACCACTGGCCCCCGTCTAGCTTCGCTCCGATTATTGTCCTCAGGGTAGGTCTCTCGAAGACGTTCAATATGTTTGCGGATGCTTAGGTCAAGGTGCATGTTTAGTACCCATATCATAGAATACACTTGTTTTCTTAGAGATTTGTTTACTTGACGCTTTATATTCCTGTGCATTCAGCTGGTATTCGAGATCGTCAAAATCGAATACAATAATTTATTTGCGAACTACTTTTTTGATATATTTATTCTCTTTTCTTACTGCTTCTCATTACAACCAAATTTTCGATACTGATTTATCAAGTGCGATTTTTGGATATTTGAGGTAGTTTTCCTCGATTACGTTGTAAGCTTTACTTCATTCTCATCGATATATAGCCCCACTAGTTTTGTTTCTCATTCTATTTTCAGCAGAAGTTCCTTGGCGGTTGTTCGTAACCGTGACAAAATGTTAATGCCATCGTATCTGCGACCACTTCGCTTGACTTGTCTAGTGACGTACCTCTTGTATCGACTGGTAGGTTTCTTGTGACATATTCCAGGGAGAAATTGAATAGCAACAGGGCCAGCACATTTCCTTGCTTTAGTCCGATATTTGTGTCGAAGACATCAGTGAGTTGGTTATTGATGCGGACTTGGGAGGGTGTTGACGTCATTGTCATTTTGGTAAGAAGGACGAGTATGGTTCGGGTACGAAAGCAAAGAATTATTTGGTACCCTACGTTATGATCACTGCTATCGCACGCTTGCTTAAAGTCAACGGAAATTCGTTGCACGTCAAGATTGAACTTTCAGGTATTCTCAAGTACCTGCAACTGGTCTATCATACTCTCAAGTACCTGAAACTGAACGGAAATCGATCGACGTGCTCTAAAGCTACTTTGATAGGACTGCTTATCTTAGCGACAACACATTCAAGAGAAAGAGGAAAGATGAAATCAAAAAGTGGGGTACTAAAAAGGGATTATAATAATAAATAAGAACATCCCGATCATAATCAAGACCATAAATAAGCAAAGAAAATAGTATGAGTACTTGTGAGTTTAAGAAATTCAATTCAAGTCTTATTCGGGCAATTTGGGGAAAAACTGAGTTGATGCATTCCAAAAACGCAAGATTTTAGGCAATTTGAAAAAAAAACTCAAGTCTGGAATGATGGAAAAGGATTCAATCGACTAAGCGTAAAAAGTGTAAAGTTGTAAAAAGTTTTGAAGACTTTTTAATGTCAATTAATACAACATAAGCCAAAAGAGCAGGAATTTATAAACACTAATAAAAGGAGCTGGGGAAGACTAAGGGAAACAGCTAGAACTCCTAATATCAAAAATCGTCTGGAGACCTCAAAACATCATAACGAAAAATCCCTCAACCTATTATTATTTGTTGCGATGAACAAAAGCTTCGAGGAAATTCTCGACACTATAACACACTTATTTCGCTAGATGAAAGTTAGAGTCTTTAAAATGTCCTTAGATGATAGAAAACTGTGTAGCTTATGATAGATAAATAGAACTCTTACGAAAAAAAACCCCTGATTGAAAGTGCTCTTAAAAGGATGCAACAAATTTCATAGAAGTGGTGCCAAATCAATTTCCCCGTTTCAATATAAACATATGTTGGGTCGACAGAATTTCGCTCATGTCAGAAGGGTTTTGTACTTAACCTGCGATATGTAGACATACGAGTATACAATGATTTAACTGAAGAAAACATTTTTATGTTAGGAAGTCAGGTTTTGATCCTTTGATTTCTTTGTGTAACAATATCATATAGTTTGTCATATCATCAATCTTATGTGCGTAGTTTTGTAAGTGCATCACGTAGTTGGAACTATTTTGTTTAGAAAGGATCGTAAGTGTTCTTTGTATCTTGCCGTTAGTTTCCGTATTGCCCTTCCTATCTATACCAATTCGCAGTCCCTGCATGTCAGTTTGAATATGTCACTATTTTTGTATATTGATGTGTCATTCAGTTTTGCCTTCAGTTTGCTTCCAATGTTGTTGTTAGCTATGAATCTAGTTTGCAATTTATACTTCTTAAGGAATTTTGATAGTTTGTATGTCTCTTTGCCTACGCATGTTAACAAAATTTACTTTTCGTTCTTGTGTGTTTCAGTCAGTTGATGTTATTGTTTCTCTTTGTACCATATAATATGTAAATTTGTCAATGTCACGTTGTTTGCATCCGTTGTTACTAGCTATTCGGTTAATGTTGTTTAGTTGGTTGTAGTAGTTAGTAGGAGTCATGGGGATGGAGTGGAGCCTCTGTATTATTGATATGTATGCTGCGGTTTATGTTGTGCGGGGTGGTTAGATGGTACGTGTATGGTATGACTAGTTGTTGTGGGTTTTCTGCATATTTTGAAGTCTAATGTTGTTTGTTCTTATGTCACGGTTATGTCCATTCAGTTCAAATGTCTATTCCTCTTTCTATAGTAAAATTTATATCCGGGTATTTCATTCATATAGATAAATAGTTCATCTATTTTATATAACAGCCATCCACATACCATTTGCAAAATATCACATTAAAATTTTCCAGGATTTTGGGTATCAAGATTCCTTCCAAAGATTGTAACAATATTTCTGACAATATTGAGGACATTGGATGGCTCATACCCAAACGTTCCTTAGCAATGTATGCGTTAACATTGAAAGTAAAATAATTTTGCTTGATTGAAGTATTTATGAGATTTAATAGTTCATCAATGAATCGTCAGCTGTTATTAAATGAAAGTTTTATTTAGCATGGTCAGTTTTTCATCGATGGGTATGGACGTATACTCATACAGTTTGGTGATGTCTTGTGATAAATGTCTTTCGCACATCCTTTTGACACTGAAGGTGACTCAGAAAAACTTAAATTATATAAGCATAGAAAGACAGATGATAGCATTATCAAGTCGTTCGTTGCAAGTTTCGATGGAATTTTCTCAGTACTAGACCACACACTTCGACAAAAACGGAACCAAACCAGGACAAATGGACATCTAACAAAAAAACGCAAAAAACTAATATTTCTCTTCCTGGCCTAATCTAGGGTCTACCTGCTTTACCCATCATACACTTACATAACATCATTTCTTTACACTAATCCTTTAGACACTGAAGATGGCTCAAAGAAGTGGAAGAGCGTCTACTAACACAACAAAGCAAGACCCGGCGGCTTTTCAACAAAAAAAAGAGAATTGGCGTATGGATATCAAATAAATACGATATTTTTCCCGAATACATTTTTTATGATAATGCGTATATTATCTACTGCAGTATGTCTGTTGTTCCTCTCGCAGTTTGTTAATGGGTAGTTTAGTGTAGACTGTTCTCTACCTTTGATATGAATTGTGTCTTATAAGTTTTGTTTTAATCCCTCATCTGAAAGCTCGCTTTCTTGTATCACAAAAGTCATGCATGATATATGTACTTATGGTCTGTAGATAGAAAGCTCTGTTTGTTGGTGCCGTCATTGTGTTTTGGTTTTCATCAATTTGTTAAACTAGCGAAATTGCTCCATAGGACGAAAAAAGTATAATGTACACTCTAAGCTTAACGCAAGGGGATGAACTTACCCCAATGCCCTTCAATATTGCGCTAGGTTCTGTCATCAGGAAAACATCAGCTGAAAATTTGGGTACACTAATGTTTAGGTTACACAATTGGTAGCATATGTTGGTGACATCAACATTATGGCAGGTTCAATTTAAAACCAAAGAAGCATATCTGAGCCTAGAATCTGAAGCAAACCAAATTGGCCTTTGGGTTGATGAAACTAAGACTAAATTCATGATTCAAATGAGGAACTCTCCAATCTAACAAAACCTGCCCATGTGAGACCATAACCTTGAAAGTGAGGATGACTTCATCTACTTTGAAGGCACCCTGAAAAGAAGAGGTACTGAAAAAGACGATGTTCTACCCTGCATAAACACCGCAATTAAAACCCATTACTCTGTACTTCCCATTCTAAGGTGGAGTTTCGGGCAGAGGCAAAATAACATCGGTATTCACAAATCACTAATATAACCTCTGCTGTTAGATGGAAGTGAAACATGCACCCTAACAAGTGAATCCAAAAAGGCAGTGGATATATTTGAGCGGAAAGTGCTAGGAAAAATGAATAAAACAAGGAACAGCATGGAGGTTACGTTGCATCGATGAAGTGTATGAACTATTTGTGGAACCAACCCCCGCTTATGGCTATCACGCTATAGATGATGGTGAATAATCGTGTAATTTTATTGCAGAACATTTCCAATCAAATTATTCAAGTGGCAGCACCTTACCTTAAACTCCTACCCAAGCTACACAGATTCCTGTTTCAGAAGAAGAAATTTAGAAAGTATTTGTAGATCTTGATTTATGAAAAGGACTCAGCCTTGATTTACTTCTTGTCTTCCTTTCGTTTCGTTTAATTTTTGGGTGGAGGTTATTTATTTTTTGGAAAGTGTTCTCCAGTTCTTCGTTTGGGCAATATTGATAGTATGTCATCCACGTAGCGTACCCAAAATCTTGGCATCAGGAGTTATTTCTCAATTATGCCCTCTATGTGTGCCATAGATACTTCACTGATGAGGGATGAGAGTGGGTTACCCATTGCTATACCTGCTGTCATATTTTGCCTGAACGTAACGTAGTTTTCATTCATACATAATTTTGCTAGTTTGACGTAGCACTTCACTTTACTTTTCGACTTATTTGTGTTTTCAATGTTCAGCAGCCATTCTTCCAGTAGATATATCGCTTCTTTGACTGGTATACTGGCTAAAGGGCACTTGACTTTGAATGATATAATGATTTCGTCGGGCCTCAAATCGTTTATTGGATTTAATTTTTCGATTCAGCTTTTTGAGTTGTTGATCTTTGTGCTGCTCATCAGGATTTTAAGACCTTGTATTTGGCTTGTTAGCCATTTGACTTATATTATTTGTAGGGTAGTTGGAATCTGCTATTATTTCGCGTGCCTCCTAATGTTGTTTGTGGATTTTTGGTAGGATGCGGATACGGGGGAAAGATTGGTTAGGCTTCTTAAGTTCTTGGTGTCTATAGCTTTATTGCATTGTTTTTGAATTTTGTCAAATCTTGATGGATTCCGACAGGAAGTTGTTTCGCAGTTCAATGTAATTGCCTTGTGCAAAATAGTTAACTACCATTTCGTCGTGTTTGGTTTTGTTGATTATTACACCTGCGTTGCTTTTATCTGCTGTGGTGTAATACTCGTATACAGGTTTTTCTTTAAGTTGTATTAAAATTCAACACTCATAATGCATTGGTCTTATTATCTTTTTCAAATACGAGTATATTTCATAGATCTTCCCTGATATGATGTTTTGTTTCAACGTAGAAATCATCAAACGAGTGGATTATACAAATAAATTAGACACTACGGAATCACTTAAGATAATCCAAATACCTGAAGATTTGCGAATGGGCACGGATTCAGGAAATTGTGTGTCCGTCTGTCCGTCTGTATGCCACAGCACTTTTTCTTCGAAACAATACAAGCTACAGCAATGAAACTTTGTACAAAGATCAGAAGTGGTGACTTCTTGAAAGTTCAAGGATGGAAAATTTTTTCAAAGGGGATTAAGGGGTGTCTCCCCATATAGGGAGGTGACCCTCCAAAAAAAATTTTAACCATTAGTAGTCGAGTAGGGTGTCATTGGAAAGTTCTTCATAAGATCTTTTCAAAACAAGTCTTAAAATTGCCTTATTGGCACCGAGGGGGAAGGGGAAATAGATGACCTTTTCGCATATCGCCCCCTCGTGATTGGACACTTTCCAACCGAAAAACCTGAAAAAATCATGAATATACGCCTTTCTGAGAACAAAAACAACAAATACATGAGAAGTCGAAATTCACCCGACTTTGTTCGTTAAAGTATGATTTATTGATTTTATGTTTTCTTAAATAAAATCTTCACGGTACCCTTAAATGTGCAATAAAATTCAACACACAGATGACTTTCTATAAGATTAACTTTTTCTGAAATTTCGCATACAGATCGAATGGTATTTAGCGGAGTTATAGCGATTTGACTGTGGATTCCTATGGAACAATATGCGCTGAATTACTATGGAAACATATGGCTATGGAACCACATGCGCTTTTTGCTGACTTAGACACTACAGCTTTGCTAGGATTTGCATGAAAATTTCAGAAATGATAGGTATCATGAATATCTTTGAGAATCGGTTGAGTTAGTGGTATCAGTAATCGTAAAACAAAATGGCGGCTGTTTTAAATGCGAAGATTGAATAATTTTGAGTTATTTTTCCCAACTTCAACGTTTAAGGTGCATGCTTTGAACACTTGATTCAATTTAATGAATGACTGAAGATGAGTACCCACAATTAGTACTCATACGTGAAACAAGTCAAGGAGGCAGGAGAGAGTTCCTAGCAAAAGGGCTTTGTTACCATTCTAGGATTCGAAAAAATAGGCTATGAATCGATGATACAGTACAGGGGAGTGGCCCCTGAAAAATAATGTCATCAAAGGTAGCCGATATGAGTATCACATGAAAGGTCTTTATGAGAGCTTTTCAAATCAGTCCCTTAACTGACAGTTTTTGCTTCAGTGGGGGCACAGGGGGCAAATACATGAAAAATGTGTTTCCTCCCTCGCGAATGGACATCTGTGTACTTAAAAATTTGAAAAAAATATCAAGGAAGATATTTATGGGTATGACAATAATAAATACCTCAGAAGCCAAAATTCGTTCAACTTTGTTAATAATAGTATGATTTTTCAACATCATATTTTCTCCAATAAAATCGTCTTTGACATGTTTCTTGATTTGATTCGTTGCTGGTTACTGCTTTTTGTAAGTTGAGTGCAAAACCCTTCTGACATGAGCGTCGGTCTGTCTACCCGGCTCTAAATTTACATTAAAAAAAGTACCAATACCTTCAATTAACTCAGTATTCTCCGAAAACAAGACAAGTGGTTTTGTATAAGCCAGGTTTATTTAAATTGCAAAAAATGTCAGGTGATTACCTTGCGTCGTGAAAACATGATTTTGAAAGCTCTGCATTCACATTACGTCGCTTGGTCCTTTGTGCCACCCAGACAATGCTTAATACATTCGGTATAAGGAGCACACAATATAATGTGAACTAGTCCTTCTCATAAACATCTAGTCCAAAAATCACGAACAGCTCTCAGAGACAAAAAAAATTTCAATATTACGACGCATTAAAAAAAGCTCCGAGTAACTGTTACTTCAGTATCTCGCCAATAGGGTAATAAACACCCAAAGATACCGGGCTCATAATAGCAGAATTACAGGTCCACGCTTCAATCAGTGCTCATTAAATGCTCCCTTAGTCTTTTCTTAAATACCAAAAGTGAGTTTGCTTCCTTAACAATTTCTGGTAGATTGTTATATATACGCAGAGCATCATTCGTTGCATCATTCTTAAGACGATCCGTTCTGACAAAAGGTAATAAGAATTGATGTGCATTCCTCGCATTATATGGGTTGATCTGTTATACCTTAATTAATAGTGTTCGTTCTGATCCATTAATTTTTAAATTTTTGGAGATAAACTTAGCTTTTTCCATTAGGTATAATGATTTGACTAAAGGTTAATGATTTTGCCAATTGGTAAACCAAACTATTTTGAGTAAGCATTGGCAGCTTCAGAATGTTTTTGTACGCTTTGGTCAGCAGCCTGGATATACTGTTTAAATGTTGCTTTGCTGATTGACTCCAAATAAATACTCCATAATGCAATTTTGTCAGGGCAAACGCATTTAGAAGGAGTTTCTCGATGTGCGTTGGAAAATCCTCATATCTTCTTAACAACCCTATTATTGGAGCTAATTGCCTATTTGTGTGTGGCAACCAGGATATACGATGGTCTATGATACAAGATATTTCATTTCTAGCACTCTTTGGAATTTTTCGCCGTTAATATTTAGTTCGACATATATGCCTCCTTTGTTCTTTTGGTTAAAAACAATATATTTTGTCTTTGCAGTGTTCAATACTAGTTTGTTTTCAATTAACCACTGATGGAATTTTCCTAGATCCTCGTTGATAGTGTTCTCAATAGCAGTTTTGTCTCGTCCTGAATAAAGTAGAAATGTGTCATCAGCATACCTGTATAATGTGCGATAGCCCATCAGCCCACATGTATTCAGATTATTTGTGTATAGCAGGAATAAAGTTGGGCCAAGTATTGAGCCTTGGGAACTCCTGTTTTCGTAGGTGCTCGATCGCTCAGGATATTGTTGATTAAAGTTCTCTGCGATCTTCCCTCTAAGTAATTCTTAAACAACTGCTTAGGACTACCCTGAATACCATGTGATTGAAGTTTACGAAACAAGAGGTCATGATCAACTGTATCAAACGCTTTTTTCAAATCCACAAAAATCGCGATGACATAATCACCCCTGTCAAGTCCTTGATGGATGAAATGTGTGACAGAATGTAGGACATCCAAAGTACTCTTGTTCTTTTGAAAAACAAACTGATGTTGGCTTACGATAGAGTTTTCAACTAAGAATGATGTCAATTGATTGTTTAGTATTTTTTCAAATATGTTACTAATTCCCGTCAGCAGGGCAATCGGGCAATAGTTATTCGGGTCGAGATGATCACAACCCTTCAATATAGGAACTATTTTTGCAAGTTTTTCTTCTTCCGGAAAAGTCCCATTACTAATATATACGTTTAAAAAATTCACCATAATCTCGGATATGTCCTCCTTTTTTATACTAATCTCATACATCGTGACGCTATCGATGCCTGACGCCGTATTCTTTTTCAATCCACCGATTACATTTAAGACTTTCCTTATATTTGTTTTATGGATGTGAAGGATGGCATTTATTGATATATTTGTAGGATTCAAATTACTTGCTTAACTGGCAACGATTCCTTTAATGACTGTTCCATCAATTGTTGAAAAAAAAAGTTATTTGATGCCGCGTCACTTGGACACGATATATTAGAGGGCCCATCAGCATTCAGTTTAAAGTTTTGTGATATACTCTGGACTAAAGAGTTATCCTTTACCTCATTTATTATTTTCCATATTTCATGGGAGTTGTCAGCCGCTGTTTCCATTCTTCTTGAGAAATAAGAGAATTTAGCCTCTTTTACGAGTCGTTTCGATTCTTTTTTCGCTTGCATATATACAAACTTGAAAGCCTGGTTTTCATTGTTCTTCCTGTAGTCCATGTTTGCCTTCCTTTTTTAGGTCTTTGTAAAAATTTTTTTTACAAAGACCTACTAGTTTTGCGACCTGTCTGTCCGTCCGTCTGTCCGTCCGTCCGTCTGTCCGTGCGTCACAGCTAATTTCCTCAGAACGTATAGAAGCTAGAATGCTAAAACTTTGTGAAAAGGTCAGAAGTGATGGTCTCTCAAATGTTAAGGCCTTAACAAAAATTTAAAATTTTTTTAAGGGGGGTCCCCCCCTAAAAACAAATTGGCAGTTAAAAAATTTTTTTTATCAAAGGTAGTCGAGTGGGGTATCAAATGAAAGGTCTTGATTAGAACTTTTAGAATCTGAAATAAAAAAATCATTTATGGATTAAGGGGTCCAGGGAAAGGCAAAAAGTACCCAAAATTTGTGCTTATGAAAGAAACGGTGCATCTTTTGTATAAATTTGAACGATTTTATATCCAAGCATTGGATGAATAATTCAAGTTATCGATTCACGCCATTAGAAAACTTGTTTCTAACTCTAGGATGTTTACAAAGACCCTCTGGTAGGAGCACTCTCCTGCTTACTGAACTTGTTTTACCTGCATGGCGTACTTCAATGATTATAACGTTATATTTATCAGGCGTCACTCTCTTGGTAATGAAATTGATTGTATTTTTTACGTACATTGCTGTACCTCCACCTCTTCCAGGCCTGCAGGTGAATACCGCACTAAATCCTTCAATATTGTAAAATCGTGCTTGTTCTGGGTAAATCCAGATTTTATTGAAAATAATCAAATCTGTGTCAGGTTTTCGCTGCAGGTAAATCTGAATATCACTTAGCTTGTGTCTTAAGCTTCTTATATTAGCATACATGAGTGTTAAATTTGTTCCACTTGATTGATTTGAAAGATTAGCAATTATTGAAGTTGTAGTCGGTGCTCCTCCTGGCGTTCAATATTCTGCGATAAAGCTCCGGACACTCTACCGAGTCAGCTCTTTGAGCTGCCATATTTGCTCCCCTTCACATGGTCATGTTTTGTGATTGAATTTTTGACACTTATAACACCTCGTTACGTTAAAGTCTTCCTTCACGAAATATGATCCATAATCTATATTAACTTATCTGACTAGGCCTTATTTTCCTAAGACGAGAGGCGCCTTTGGATTAAAGGATCTTCTTTTCTAGTAGGAAGTGTAGGATTGGAAGGAATTGCTAGAAAAAAGCCTCCCCTTTTTTTTGTGCCATTGTAAGCTAAAGTTATACCTTTGCCCAACCATAATGTGCTACACAGTTCTACTTGTCAACCGTTCCATGTATCTCTCCAATCAGAACAATGCACACAATTTAGGAATCTATACCATCTCTAAGTCATGTTTCAGTGCAGAAATGACAATAAAGCACACAACTAGGTATTGTCTACTACTATTGATAACTACATAAGCGCGGAAATTGCTAGTTGACGTCTTTTAGGGGCGGTTTATTCTGAATTCTTACTTCGATTGGCTATCTTTGTCTTCTGTGGAGCAGTTGAGCGGTGCCACAGAAATATGATTGCTGATTCGCTGCATTGAATGAAAAGTTTCTGAAACTTTTTTTCAATTAGGAGAATCGGATTTAGCTCGTGTAAATGTACTATGCGCTCGTATGTTATTAATTTTGCTACCATGCCATGTTTTTCACTTTACTCAACGATTAGTTTGGTTGGTCTGGCTTGCATATTTATCATATATTGCACAATTTGGAAAAATTCCAAACTTTTAAGGGTTTTGTACTACTTGTGAATCCGTACTTAAATCGGGTTTGTCGGTGCGTTTGTCTGGCCGCTCATACGTCCATCCACCTGTCTGTGTAGCAGTTATCTATACAAAAAGTTATAGGTGGATCAAAAATAATGAGTACTTGAAAGTTTCAATACTAAAATTGTTTAAGGGTTTCTAGGAGGCTTCCCTTAAAAGGGAAGGGACCCTTAAAATTTATTTACCGAAGGTGGTCCTATGGGGTGTCAAATGTAAAGTCTTGATAAGATTTTGTATAAAATGTATTCAAACAGAATTACAAGTTTTGTAGGGTGCAGGCGAAGGGAAATGTTCAAAACTGAGAGGTAAAGGAGTAAAAATTAAATCAGGAATCTTTTATTGATCAATATCATGTAAGTACTTTTGAATGCTTTCTAAGGCCAAAATTTCCCCAGACCTATTACCTATATACATTCCATGATCTTTTATGAATAAGACAAAATGTTCAAGTATATGCAATAGGAAATTTAGGAAAAAATTAAATTTTATTATTTGTCATTATTCAACGTGATTAATGACAAGGAACTGCTAGATCATATTTCTTCCAGGCTTGAAAAAAACGAGCTTCTAGATAAAACAAAACACCAAAATTTGTCTCCTTAACTTTGATATCTTCTCACTTCTTTTATACCATATCCTTTTAAACATCTTTGTGGCGTGAAATTCTCAAATGAGGACTAAAGAAATCAAATTTAACGCTACGCTGAAATTCTAAAGACTTCATACTTTTAAAAAGATTTTTCGCATGTTATTGCATGACCCAATGAACACAAAGAATGAACGCCTTTCCGCCCCAAATATTTTCCCCACATGCGAGTACATACGATTATGGATGCCAGCATGTAGGCAAGTTACGCAAGTGATGACAGACTTCCAGTGAATTGAATCATTTATTTTCTTGTCTCTTTAGGATTACTGGAAATTCGTTCAAAACATGAATAACTAAAAATACGAGGATACTCTCATGTATGGTCGATTATTATATGTTAATATAAGGATTTCATAAATTTTTATCAACTGATGATCAACTATTATGCTAGACTGAGTTGTTTAGAGTTTAGGCTGCTCTAACCTTAATGATTTAATTATTTTTCTTACAATTTGAACAAATATATTATTTTTAATTCACCCTTCTAAATGAAGTTTCTTAAAAGAAAAGGAACAATTCAAAATATATCTTAATATATTGCCTTTTATATAGTTTTTTAGGACGCTATGCGTCAACTTTTTTGAATGGCATGCTACATATTTCTTCACATGACTATCATCCATTACATTTTAACCTTACAGATATTAGTATCAAATAAAATCATTTAATATTATGCAAAATAAAACAACTAACAAATTACATAAAATAATCAAACTCACCTTTAAATAAACTCCAGCACTACTTAATTCGTTTTCAATAACCATTATGATAATTCCAAACATACCCATTACTAGAGCATAATCACTTATACGTTTTCTTTTCTCAAATAAAGCTTTTCTTCGACCTAAACGATATCCAACATTTGGCTTATGTTTCTGAGTTCCCGGTGTTGAACCAGCTCCAGGTGCTTTGACGCCAGTCAATCCTCGCTCCTCCATGTACCTGAAAAATTTAGAAAATTAATTATTGCTTAATAATATCAGTTTCAAAGTTTGTTGCAGCAACATATATTTCTTTTTTTTCTACAATTATTCATGAGATATTTTTTGGAAACTGAAGAAATTTAAGCCAAGCTTACGAAATTTCTCAACTACTTTCAAAAGTTTATCTAGGGAGCGATAGCTATGAATTAATTCGTCATATGTTTCTCGGTATCATGTAGAGTTTTGGAACACTATACATCAAGCATACTTGACATAGGAGTAAACTGAGATTTCGGCTACTTATTCAAATTAAAGTATCAATGTCGAACCTTGAACTAGTATATGATTAGAAAGGTCCATTCAGTGCCAATAGAACAAAGCTGCTCTTGGACCGGTGGCAATAAGCTGCATGAAAGCCCTCAAGAATATACAGATCCTCGATTCAGAATAAATAGCAACTAATAAAAAGTTGGGCAGACAAAAGTACACTCCTGCCAGAAGGGTTTGTAATCAACGTTTGATATGCAAGCACTCGTTGTGAATGAGCTCAAGAAAAACTTCATTGACATGTACATCTAAAGTTTGTGTGAAAAAAGTCATTACTACACCAATTTAAATAGCCACCATTTGCTTTCAGTATTACTAACATTTCTGAGTGAAAATAACTTGAAACATATGTATGTTATTTATCTTATCTGAAAAATTGGAGAAGACTTAGTGTTAATTCTTGTGTCTGGTTCTATAGAAAGCCTATGTAGCTGGGAACAAGTGTGTTGTTCTTATAATTACTGAGAATTGAAATGCCTGTAATATCCGTAAAAATGATGAATTTACATTGGACTATCTTATCGAATTTCATTGAATTTCAGTGTACCGATCTAGGTATGCTAATCCGGGTTCAGCCTAGCACTGGGAAAACCTGAAGTGGTCATCTTGACAAAGAAAATCTCCAGAGTAAGTATTGGGAAGCATTAGTTGAATCGAAACCATCAGTAAAGTACCTGTCGTTGCTGGACGACTCAAAAATGAGCAAATCAGGGCAACGACTGGCAAGGTTGCTTCAGGCGTATCGGCTCTGAGTCAGCTTATGGCCAACGTAGGGGGATCTAACCTATCAAGAAGACGACTTTTGATGAGATATGTAGAGTCGGTGCTACTCTGCGGAGCAAAGATATGGGACGGCGCCTTCAGCAAGAAGCTGTACTGAAAACCCTTAGCACAGGTACCGAGAAGAAGAGCACTGAGGATTACATATTCATATCTGACAGTCTCTGATTCGGTGGTGCTAGTAATCGTAAGCGTGATATCAATTGCCCTCCTTGTAAGAAAGCACAATTCTTCCTACCGGTGACAAAACTAAACCATAAGGGAGAGACAGTCACTCAGTGGTTCGTAGTAGTCCTGGATGAATACCATCAAGGGATGATGAACTGTGCACATCATCCCTGATCTGAGATAGTGAAGGCTCACAGTAGCTGAGACCTTTGGGGCTGACGGATTACTTTTTTAGCAGTCTCTCGCCTTTCCTTCCCCTTCGCTAAAGGAGAGATCCCCCAACTAATAGGTATCGCATTAGCTAAACTTTTTTAATTGGATTATTTCACCCTTTTCACATCAACATCAATAATAGGTATCGCATTACGTAACAAAACGATGCATAGTTTGAAGTAAAGTGTCAAACTGTTTCAGACTAAGTTTCCAGGTTGACAGAATAGGTGTTTGTTTGGCTATCCGAGCATCGTGTACATCTAGGAATCCCACACTAAGGGCGTAAATAGCCATAACCTCCTAATTACAAACAAGTTGGGAAGACAGAACTGCGCTCGTGTCAGAAGGGGTTTTGTACTTAACATACGATATGCAGACATACGAGTATAGAATGATTTGATTCAAAAAACTATAATGACGTGCACAACAAATATATTTTTGCTTTAAAAGTAAAACCAGTGTTACCCATTTTAACTGGTGAACATTTTGTTGCAATATTGCTAAAATCATTGACTAAGCCGAATCTTAAATGTCTTTTCGTTATATTCGGAGAAAATACAATCAAAAGTGTAGTGTCTGGTTTGATGGAAAACCCTTGTAGTAGAAAAACCGTGTTTGATTGTTGCAATCGAAGAAAATTCAAACGGCAATAACAACTGTACATTCTATTAAAAGTTATAGAGTATAAGGACTTTTTGAAGGACAATTTTAACATCTACTTTTATCCCATTTAATCAGCCTAATACGGTTTTACTGGCGAAAATATTTAATTTACAGATCCTAATATTATTAGCAAACCTGAAAGAATTTCAACCATTAATTTATTTGTTATTGGATCTACCTCCATAATATTTTCACAGATTGTTTTTCGCTGCTCATCTTCACCTTTTCATTAATGAATTCAATCAAATGTTAATAGGGTTCACCTTAAATGTTGAAATTCGCGTAAAATAACACAACCTTATGCAATATTCTCATTTAAAATGGCCACCACTTTCTTTTACGATTTCGAGTGTTACCTATTGAATAAATTGTCAAAGATATTTTTCATGAATATAATTCCTGAAACTTTCATTCAAATCCTAGCTAACCCGTAATGTTTGAGTTCATTGAAAGTGCATATTGTCCCAAAGTCATGTATACTTGTTGTTGTAATACCGGAAAATTTAGACCCTCATAACTCTGTCAAATACGATTCGATCTTTCTGAAGTTTCTCGTACTGATTAAACGAATAAATTGATGTTTATCTATTGAATTTGAAGGTGCCCTTACGATTTTATTAAAGAAAGTTTAAAATTGATAAATCATACTGTTACTAACAAAGTTTTGTGATTAATTTTTCCAGATTTTTTGGATGAAAGGTTTCCAATCGCGAGGTGGTTACACCTAAACCTCGTGCATTTTCGCTTCTCCTGCCTCCCACGATACAAATAAAGTAATTTTAAGACCTGTTTGGGGAAGATCTCATTAAGACCTTGCATATGATATCCCACTTGACCACCTTTGATGACAAAAATTTTGTTTAAGGGTCACCCCTCTATATGGAGGGACCCCCTTAAATCTCTTTGAACATTTTTTTTCAACCGAAAACTTTCTAGAAGTCTTAACTTCCAAACTTTCCACAAAACTGTTGTGACATACAGACGGACATAGTTACAGATTTTAGAAGGGTTTAGTTATTTTAGTACAAAACCCTAAAAAAACGTTATGATGGCAAAAAATCACTTATCTTAAGAAAAATTATTAGCATGCTTACATTTGATAACAATCATAAAGTCCCTGTTGTCACCACCAGCCGGAAAGGCAAATTACTCGTAGGCACTCTTTGTTACAAAAAGGAAATAGTAACTTAATTGACCTCCACTTTGAAAGTCAAACATAGTTTAAGACAAATTTTCTGTGGCATGAAAACTTTCAATATAAGCGATTTCAAACGTTGTCATGAATATATTTTCAAAATCTTTGTTGCTACTAAAATAACGAATTTCGCTTACTTTTTGACCTTTGGAGACCTTGAATTAATTTAAAAGGTATCTTTCTAGCAGTCTCATAAAGCACTAGGCCCAACCTCATTCAAATCAGAGTTTAACTCGGGACAGGAGAAAAATATTCAATATTTATTGAAAATGGCAGCTTGAAACCTCACGTTTTAAATTTTTGATATTTTTTTCATGTTACGCGAAAAGTTCGAGGTTATGCTCACAAAGTTGTTTTCGATTCAGTTTTTGTTGAAATGTTAACGAATGTGGCATTACCTTTCCGAATAGCTTTTCCATACGTTATTCTTCGTGTGACATATAGAATACTTATTCGCAATTGGATTCTTACAAACAATTTCATAGACTTGCTCCATGATTTCTAGTCGCATTGCACTTTTTGGACGTCCACTACGTGGTTCATCTTCAATACTTGCACGACCACGTTTAAACTCTATAACCCTCCGATGCACAGCTGGAAATGAGGGAGCAGGTTCTTTTAACAGTTTCACCATTTTTAATATGAATATTTGTTGCTGATAAACCTTACAAAACAAAAAAAACTAACACTGCACGGTATTTAACTTTAACCATTGGTTAAAAATTCACTGATACGTCAACTTTAAATACAGAAATAAATTTTTGTGACTGCTCATATAGAAGATGTAAGATGAAATGTACTGGTAAGAAGTTGTCGCTTGTGAAACTTTACAACCAAACTGGAATTAGAAACATTTTTGGTCAGCCTCTGATTGTCGTTTCGCGACTTGAATAGCCAAATAATGCCTTCAATCCATTTGTAAGAGAATTTTTGTGCTCCAAGCAAATTTTTCACTAATTACGTTCTTTCCAGTGCAATTAGATTATAGCAGCCAAATTATATTTCTTTGCTTAGAATGCATCCTCTGTATGGAAAAGATTAACTAGAAAGAAATGAAGTTTTATGTTTGCCCCATCTGAAAGTTCTCAGGTGTATCTTTTAGTTCATTAGCCAATATATCTTTCTACAGCATCCTCCGCGATACCTGAAAAATTGGGCCCCCTGATCTTCAGTATGCGAAACTTACTGTTCGTCATCCCAAATTCTCCATCGATCCCAACCATTTACACCATATGAAACTAGTTAATTGTTGAACCCATGGGGGCTTAGTATTTCATTGGATTTGATGCATCGAATATATGATGACTGCTATTGTTATCAACTTAAGCAATTGTTAGGATGGTGGCCATACAAACTGAGCTGCTTGTTATTCATATTATTTACGGCCTGTGATGATTCCTACCAATTCCTCAGTAATTCTTCTAAAGGGTTTTCCAATAAGAGGTGTTATTTTGAATAGCCCGCTATTTTGGTAGATGTAACTTTTGAAGCTGTCATTTTTTGACATTTGACAAGTACGCCATTAATAAAATTTGAACGATACATGCTTTAACAAGGTATTGAAATAATTCTAATTCACTATAAAAATGGTGAAAATTTGGCAGAGACGGTTCGTTAAACTCGAACATTTTCGGGTCGTCGTGAAGCACCTTGTCGGAGCGCAGTACAGAAATTGGTGGAAAAATTCGAGCTGTTGGGACAACTTAGTGATGTGAAGAATAAAACTCGTGCATGTCACTCAAGAACAGCCGAGAATATTGCTGCTGTAGCCGAAAGTGTTGAAGAAAACCCAGCATTGTCCATTACTCATCGTTTTTTGGAATAAGGCATCCCACAAACGTCATTACACCGTATTTTGCATAAAGATTTGGGTCTTAAGGCTTATAAAGCTCAGTTAACACAAGAACTCAAGTTAGTCGATCATCAACAACGTCGTGTTCTTGCTGATTGGGTCCTTGAAATACACGAAAATGATCCGGGATTCCATCGAAAAATTATCTTGAGTGATGAGGCCCACTTCCACCTCGGTGGCTTCGTCAACAAGCAAAATTGTCGCATCTGGGGCTCGTAAAACTCAAGAATTATTGTTGAGAAGCCTGTTAGGACTACTTTGAAGGCCTAACTACCTGGGGCGAGTTCCGTTGGACGTAGCACCAATATACCCACTTGTATATATCCGGTGCGTACGCGTATCCACTCGCTAGGTCTGGAATATCTTCCATCAAATACATTTATTCCTTCTTTCAATTGCGATTGCTACTCTGTTTGCTTGTTGCGGGTGCCTCCCTTTACGGCGCTGCTCTGCCTTGAACTCTTGTTCCAATGTTTTGATTTGGGATCTGAACGCTTCCCGCTCCGTTATGTTTCCCGCAAGACGTGCCAATTGGCGCAGGTCACTGCTCGACATTGCGCTCACCTTTAGGCCGCTTCTCTTCCGGCTCGACCACTGACATGTCAAGCGGCTTGATCAAGCGTGTCCGGTACTCCTCGATCGTGATTGGCCTCGGATCCATTCTGGACGTCGCAGCAATTGCTTCCTCGAGTGACGGATGGGGTTGCGATGTCAACACAAGCTGCTGGTGGTGGTTGTCCAGTCGCCGCTCTCGTATGTCGGTTGTGGTGGTTCCTGGCGGTGCGAGCTGGTTAGGTGGCCCAAATCGTGATGTCCGCACGATGCTGATGTTGCGTGGTGCCGGTGAGTTCGCTGGCGATGCGTGTTGGTCGCCGATGGTTAGATGATGGCAATCAAGTCTCCGCTCACGAATGCGTATGTCGGTTGCCGAGCCGGAAGAGAAGAGGCCAAGACAAACAAACAGAGTAGCAATTGTAATTAAAAGAAAGAATAAATGTATTTGATGGAGGAAACGTGTGTTTCATTGGAGAAGCTGTAAAGTGGAGTTCAGTAGAGTTTTCAGATATTCCAGACCAAGCGAGTGGATACGCATATGTACCGAATATAAACAAGTGGGTATATTGGTACTATGTCCAACGGAACTCACCCCAGGTGGTTAGGCCTTCGAAATAGTCCTAAAAAATTGATCTATGTTGCTTGGTTTGAAAGCTGATTTTTTGATCAGACTTACTTCTGCGCCAATGTTTATAATCAATGTAGTTGTAGGTTTTATTCCTATATCTAGGGGTAGAGTGGCAGAAAACAGTTTAGTTCCGCCAAGATAAGTGCCCAATTTAATTCTAATTAAAGTCGAGTCGGGGATTTTTGACTTGACTTTTTGGTGTTTCCTGAGTTAGTGCTTTCCCATTTCGTTTTTTGACGGCAGTCCTCTACTTGATGGACTTGGCGACCATAGAAGCCACAAATTACTGACGTGCGATACCCCTGGAGATTACCCTTTTGTTTAGTTGTGGCTTGCTGGGCCATTCAGTTTCTGAGATCATGACCATACTGCTTGCAAGTAGGACAGAAAGCGGTGTTTTTGCACTTTAAACACTCAGAGTAAGTATGCCCAGGTTTACGACAGCAGTTACAAGTTATCTTGTGTTGCTTTTTGCGCTCTTGCACGTGCGCTGGGATGCTTTCTTCGTTCTCATTCCGAGGCTGGAAAGATGGTGCAAGAGGGTTGGATGAAAAGGCTGTTTGACTCATTGGATAGCTGAAACTAAGTCCCTGGGGAGTCCACTAAACATGGTGAGCCCTTTGCTGCATTTTCTCCATGTCCAAAGCCTTAAGTATGAGTTCCTCAAATGTGAGCTTCTTCAATGGCAGTAAATACTGGAGTAGATGAGGATTCGTGACACCACCTTTTAGAGATGTCACAGCGAAATCCTCCAATTGCTGACTTAAAACCTTTACTGCCTCCTTTCCACACTTGATATTGGCTGCTTCCTGGCTACGCTTCAATAGTTGCGCATTTGTGAGGTGTAGGCAGTAAGCGTTTCAGTAGGGAACTGCTTGGCTGTGGCTAGTCCAATAACTAACTCCTGATAAGTTTCCCGAGGTAGATATAATAATGCTTTCCCATTTCGTTTTTTGACGGCAGTCCTCTACTTGATGGACTTGGCGACCATAGAAGCCACAAATTACTGACGTGCGATACCCCTGGAGATTACCCTTTTGTTTAGTTGTGGCTTGCTGGGCCATTCAGTTTCTGAGATCATGACCATACTGCTTGCAAGTAGGACAGAAAGCGGTGTTTTTGCACTTTAAACACTCAGAGTAAGTATGCCCAGGTTTACGACAGCAGTTACAAGTTATCTTGTGTTGCTTTTTGCGCTCTTGCACGTGCGCTGGGATGCTTTCTTCGTTCTCATTCCGAGGCTGGAAAGATGGTGCAAGAGGGTTGGATGAAAAGGCTGTTTGACTCATTGGATAGCTGAAACTAAGTCCCTGGGGAGTCCACTAAACATGGTGAGCCCTTTGCTGCATTTTCTCCATGTCCAAAGCCTTAAGTATGAGTTCCTCAAATGTGAGCTTCTTCAATGGCAGTAAATACTGGAGTAGATGAGGATTCGTGACACCACCTTTTAGAGATGTCACAACGAAATCCTCCAATTGCTGACTTAAAACCTTTACTGCCTCCTTTCCACACTTGATATTGGCTGCTTCCTGGCTACGCTTCAATAGTTGCGCATTTGTGAGGTGTAGGCAGTAAGCGTTTCAGTAGGGAACTGCTTGGCTGTGGCTAGTCCAATAACTAACTCCTGATAAGTTTCCCGAGGTAGATATAATCGGTTTAGGAGCTCTTCAGCAGCGTCAAGTGTTGTGGGGCAGGTAGAGGAAATCAACTGGTAAGCTTCAACACGCTGCCTAATTAGGAAGATTCGCATAAACGCTCATTGCTCCACTTTGTTCAAGCATTACCAGACTTGTTTGCTGCATCCTCGTAAAGTTATGGTAGAGCTTGGGGCTCCTGAGAATAAGGGGATCATCTACTTGGCTACTTTCATGTAGTCTGCCATTTCGCTGGATATCCCACCTACCATGGAGTCGTTAGTGACAAATGATGTATCACCCAGTTCAAGAAAGATTTTTCAGTCTCTGGAAGTTATTAATTGGTCAACTGATTGTGATAGGCTGTCTGTGCTTAGTGCATGGCTATGCGAGGTTCCTCTGATCTGTTCGATTTCTCTCTTAAAGTCCTCTGTGTGCAGTTGGAATTTACTGATGAACTCCAACCATTGAGTGTGGATTTCCTCTACGATGTCTGTCAGGGTTTGATATGATGTCAGTTCTTGGGAATCTCGCAGGACCTGGGCTGTGGTTACTTGGTTTGTCACCTCTGACAATTCAGACTTACTTCTTTCCATTTTCAGTATTCTTCCTCTCCGTTAGATACTCCGCTGGGTTTACTTGCAGGCGTCGAATGGCGAAAAATGTCCTCCACGCTGAAAGGTTTGTCGGTAATAAGTTAATCCTGGGGTGTTAACACTTTCTTTAACCCGAGGGTGGTTATTATTTTCACTGAATGTTTTTTTGTTGTGTTCAAAATGTATACTTTTCCCTCAAAATTTCACACTAAATTGTAAAGTTCACTCTCTGCTTGTTTGATTGTCTCGCTTAGTTTTACGTTTATATCTGCGTGCCACTGTAAACTAAATTTTTATAAGTACGTGAATTGGAGATAGCATGGTGAAGTGTATTTGGCAAAACAAAAAAAAAAAACAAAAAAATAGATATTCCAGGCAATGGATGTTTCCAACCTCGTTCCCAGGTACCAAAAGTTTGGTTCAGATATCGTCTAATGTTCCCATCAGTGAGTATGCTAAACAGTCTCTGACCGTAGTCTCAGCAGAACCGATATCCTACCGGCTGCGCTAATTTCATTAAGACTATTTCGAAGGCCTAACCACCTGGGGCGAGTTCCGTTGGACGTAGCACCAATATACCCACTTGTATATATTCGGTGCGTACGCGTATCCACTCGCTTGATCTGAAATATCTGAAAATTCCACTCAACTTCACTTTATAGCTTCCCCAATGAAATAAACGTTTCTTCCATCAAATACATTTATTCTGTCGTTAAATTACAATTGCTACTCTATTTTTTTGTTGCGGGTGCCTCTTGTTTACGGCACTGCTCTGCCTTGAACTCTAATTCCAACGTTTTGATTTGGATTCTCTGCTTTGCTTATCGCAAGACATGCCAATTGGCGAAGGTCACTGCTCTTGCGGTGGAACTCGACAATGTGTCCACCTCTTGAACGCTTCTCTTTCGGCTCGATCACTGACGTATCAAGCGGCTTGATCAAGCATGTCCGGTACTCCTCGATCGTGATTGGCCTCGTACCCGCTCTAGGTGTCGCAGCAATTGCTTCCTCGAGCAACGGACGCGGTTGCGATGTCTTCACAGGCTGATGGTGTTAGTTGTCCTGTCGCCGCTCACGTATGTCGGTTGTGGTGGTTCCTGGCGGTGCGAGCTGGTCGGGTGGCCCAAATTGTGATGTCCGCACGATGCTGATGTTGCGTGGTTTCGGTGAGATCGCTGGCGATGCGTGTTGGTCGCCGATGGTTAGATGATGGCAATCCAGTCTCCGCTCACGAATGCTGGTCGTGATGGTTGCTAGTGGTCCGAGCTGGTCAGTTAGTTGCCTATGGCGATTTGGCACAAATTGAGTTGTCTACACGATTGCTCAATCGAGATCACGTTAACTTGCTCGTCCCTGGGCGAAATGCCTTAGGAAAACTACTGCTCGGGCAAGAGCCTTGAGCAGGGCAAGTAACGCTGTTTGGTTGATGTACGTACGAGCTGACTAAATAGCTAGCTGATACGCGTAGGGCTGCGTTCCTTTCGGCTACTTGGATCCGCGCTGGAACCCTCTTGAAAATTGTCAGTCTCGGGCTAAATGCATTGAGATGATTCTACTCGGGAAAAGGCGTTGAGTAGGACAAGCGTAGTATCAAGAGTGATTGGTTTGTTGATGGCCATGGATATTTATACAAAAATAATGCTTACCTCAAGTTTACCTTTGTTGTCATTCATTTGCATTTCATATTGGGTGTATTTACCCCTTTGCTTAGACAACTAAAATAACGATTAATATTAATAGTAAATTAGGTCAGTAGATTGTTTGGGTAATTTTCACGTGGCCATCAATCGGTGACTAGCAACAATGCTTAAGCTTTTCAAGATGTGATTCTATATGTATATTATTTCCATTTACCCCAGATTTATGGGTTGGTCAATGCCGAGCTAAGTGAACGAGCACGAAGTATATGGCATACTCATGCATACACTTACTTCTCAAGCTTTTGCGCATGATGCAGTATACCTAAAAGAACCAATGTGTGAAGCGTTAGTAATGCTCGAGCCATCGGCCGAGCCTAATGTCTCGAGGTTAGCTTGGATCACCACAACAAGTCTCTCTATCCTCAACGTGTGACTGTTTGGAATTAGGCATTCCACAAACCTCATTACACCGTATTCTGCATAAAGATTTGGGTCTGAAGGCTCATAAAGTTCAGTTAACACAAGAACTCAAGCCGGTCGATCACCAACAACGTCGTGTTTTTGCTGATTGGGTCCTTGAAATGCATGAAAATGATCCGGAATTCCATCGAAAAATCATCTTGAGTAATGAGGCCCATTTCCACCTTGGTGGCTTCGTTAACAAGCAAAATCGTCGTATCTGGGGCTCAAAAAACCTGAGAGTTATTGTTGAAAAGCCTCTCTTTCCTCAAGTTGCTGTTTGGTGCGGTTAATGGTCCGGCGGAGTCATTGGACCTTACTTTTTTGAAAATGAGCCTGGAGCAACAGTTACGGTGAATGGATTGCGCTCTCGAGAGATGATTAATGATTTTTGATGGCCGGAATCGTATGATATTGATCTGGACAACGTTTAATTTCAACAAGACGGCGCTATGTTCCACACAAGCAACGAAACCATTGATTTTTTACGGGAAAAGTTTCCGGACCGTGTTATCTCTCGAAGAGGTGATCACAATTGGCCACCGATATCTTCTGATTTAACACCTTGCGACTTCTTCCTTTGGGGCCACATGAAGAAGAAGGTCTACGCCAACAGCCCAGCGTCGATTCAAGACCTCAAAGATGGAAATTGTGAGGTTATCGAGGACATAGGGCAGCCACTTTGTGATTTGGTTATGGAAAATTTCATGAAAAGGATATGGTCCTGTAAGCGTGGTGGTCGTGGTCATTTGCCTGATGTTATTTTTCACTATTAACGGCATACCTTTTTCTTTATAATGAAATACACATCCGATCATTTATATAAAAAAAATAGTAATTTTATTTTAATATCAAAATAACACCTACTATGGAAACCTACGGCTATGGAACAATATGCGCTTTTTCCTGACTCAGACACTACAGGTTTGCTAGGATTTGATGAACGTTTCAGGAATGATAGGCATCATGAATATCTTTGAGAATTAGTTCAGCTGGTGGTATCAGTAATCGTAAAACAAAATAGTGGCTGTGTTAAATGAGAAGATTGAGTAATTTTGAGTTATTTTGCCCCAACTTAAACGTTCAAGGTGCATTCTTTTAATACTTGATTCAATTTAGTGAATGGTAAAAATAAGAAGCTACAATTAAGTACCTACAATTAATACTTATAGGTGAAACAAGTTAAGGAGGCAGAAGAGAGCTCCTAACAGAAGGGCTTTTTTTCTAGTGCTCGAAAAAATTTTCTGATGCCATAAATCGATGAATTGAATTATTCACCCAACATTTGTTGAAAATAAAGGTGTTCAAATTCATCCAAAAGATGTAAAAGTTTCATTCATATGCACATCACCGCCCCGATATTGTCCTATGTTAAATAATTTTTCTGGTTGCTCGGCTCATTCAACATATACAAATAAATTACTATTACTTAAATTTTCATGCAAATCCGAAGAAAATAAGAGTACCCTTGGTCAATTTGAGATAAAGTGCGGTCCAAACAAAAGGCATGATGTTAATTGTAAAGAAAATAAGAAGTTTTCAGAGAATTATGTTTATATTTTTTATTATAATTGAAGAATCTTTGACGACCTCGCGTGAAACAAAATATCGCCCAAACGCTCGCCACGGCTACAGTGGCATACTTCTTTCCGGTGGTCCATATTTTCAATGACTCTGAGACATAATTGAGGTTCAATGTCGGTAATCTACTGAATCATCTCATTCTTTAGCTCTTGAATTGTTCTTGGCTTATTGACGTACAATTTTTCTTTTAAATATTCCTAGAGAAAGAATTCCAACGATGTGAAATCACATAATCGTGGCGGCCAATTAACATCGCCACAACGTGAGATAATACAGCCATTGAATTTCTCGCGCAAAAGAACCATTGTTTCGTTTGCTGTGTGGCAAGTGGCACCATCTTGCTAGAACCACATATCGTCCAGTCTAAAACCTCAATTTCTGGCCACAAGAAGCCCATTATCATCTCGCAATAGCGAACACCATTCACGGTAACTGCTTGGCCATCCTCATTTTCGAAAAAGTACGGACCGATGACGCCGCCAACCTATAAACCGCACCAAACAGTCACTCTTTGTGGATGCATTTTCAACAATCACTCGTAGATTCTGATTTGCTCAAATGCGGCGATTCTGCTTGTTAATGAATTCACGGAGGTGAAAGTGTACCTCGTCACTGAAGATGATTCTCATTATAAAGTCACTATTCCTTTCTGTCTGTTCAATCAACCATTTGGCGTATTACCGACGCTTGAAATGGTCAGTAGGCTTCAGATCTTGAGTCAATTGAACCTTGTAAGCTTGTAAATTCAAAACTTAATTCAAAATTTGCATCAGTGATGCTCGTGAGATGTTTAATTGTTGGGCACGAGGAAGAGTCGAGGTTGACGGCTCTTCTACCACACTATCGTGAACAATAACAATGTTCTCTACAGAATGAACTGGGCGAGCATTCACAAGTGATTACACATTTCCTACAGACCCAGTTTGCTATAATTTGCGTACAATTCCCCCGATTATGGACATATTTGTTCGATTATCACGAAGTGCACAAAATGCGTTTTCATTTGAACGCACATTTTCATAAAAGGCTTCAACAACCTTACCGCGCTGCTCAATTCCATGGTTGAATTTGTCAAATACTGAAACAAAGAAATGTCAAATTAAGTTGGGCGTAAAACTTGACGTTCAGGTGTGACTCACAATTAACATCGTGCATTATAGTTGGACGACCCTTTATATATTAACTGTCAACATGTGTTATTGTTTTTGTAATTCCATACAACTCAAATGGCGATAACTCTCTTAGTTATGATTTGATTTCCATGAAATATTGTAGGGATAAGGGTCCTATATCAACATACATTAATGTGAAACCTTAAGAAGTTTAAGGGCACCGTGACGATTTTCGGAGGAAAATGTTAAATTAAGAAATCATACCATTATTAACGGATTTGAGTGAATTTTGATTTCTGAGGTAGTTGTTGCCCTTGGACTCATAAAGACCTACTTTCGTGATTTTTTCCGGATTTTCAGCTCAAGGATGTCCGATTGCGAGGGGAGGGGACACAAATATTGTTGGTTGTTCTTCATATTTCGGTTGTGAAGCTGTTGTCATATTGGAAACTTAAATTTTCTACTGACAAAGATATCGTTAAGAGGTTACTTTTGCAGCAACAAAGGAATAACAGCTAAGCGCGCCAGCAAAAATATTCCTATTTTGTTTCTGAAAAAAAATGTTTCTGGGCTTTGAGAATAAAACCACGGGTTATGGGATATTGCTAAATTATTTGAAATGTAACAATGCTGTTAAACTAATGTTAATTACTCAATACACACATGACTCGGATTTCAAAATTGGAGGACGCGGTCAATGGACCGAAACAGTTGGAGGCACTTTTTACGAAAAGCGAAGGCTAGAGAGGGGTTGTAGTGTTTTTTATGAATAGTAACGTTTACGCGTAATTAAATATATTTAAGATTCAGGGCAAAGCTGTAAACAGGTGACAAGCTTATCTCTGTGAGATTTGCATTATGTACCTACATTTAACTTTTTAAACTTTTGACATAATAAATAAGTGAAAGCTCAAAAGTTCTCATAAACATTCATTTGCAAAAACTCGACGAAAGTTATCAAAACTCAATTCTATTTAAGACCAATTTAAGTCATGTTCTTATCTACATTTATTTAAAGTAGGAGTTCCATGGAAACCAATACATATACTTACATTCCATGTAAGTAAGGATTACGAGTAAGCTAAGTTAACCACAAAAAACGTGTGCAGGCTTTGTTGTGTTTTCATGTGGGTTTATATCAATGCCACATCGAATATCGCTATTTTCTGTTATGTTTAAAGCTAGAACAGTTCATTTCTCTGCAATATAAATCTCACGTACTTGAATACGAGTATTATGTTTGCATAGTTCCATAGTTTGCACACGGCCATATATTTAAATGTCCTTCGTGGTGCTGCTTCGTTGATTCACTATTTGATGTACGAAGCTTTATTTCCCCCAAACGTAATCGGAAACTTGATTAGAGCGCATAAATCAAGCTAACATTTAACTATTGCCATCCGCCACTATCATGTTACACACATAAAATTATACGGGAAACTCCATATGTGGAAGTTTAATGGAAACGTACAATAAACATATTTGTAACTGTAAAGTGAGCTATAACCATGTGTAAATATTCACAAGGCTTGTGAAAATGACAATTCACATTATTTAAAGGAATATTGCACCAATAATGTAAAATTGATAACATGTATTGAATGAACACAAACATATGTACAATAATGTGTACTCCCATATGGGGGGTGGATAGAAATTGTAGGAAATTTGTTTGCAGCAACGATCCATAAAACGTTTATTTTTAACGCATTTAAATCGATACAAGTTGTATGGCATAGCGAAATTACGGTTCCCATGAAGCATTGAAATATGCTCGATACGTTACGAGAGGTTACGATATATTAAATATTAATTACGAGAACGAAAATTTGCATGTTTGTCTGTTCCTATTTTAGGACGCAAGGCGACATATGGGTTTGATAACAAACTAATGTCCTTAAAGTTTATAACTTATCACGAATTGCATGAAACAAAGAGAAACGATAACACTCTCCAACCAAATGACAATTTGTACATACGTTTGATTCCTGATTAAATTACAGCCAATGGTGCAATGAAATAGAACTTTTATCCTTGCCAATTCAATAAACACTCATTTTATGACGATAATGAAAGGAATTCGATCCTTTTCTAATTATAAAAGGTCGAATTGATTCCATTGGATACGGTTCAATTGAAGGTTGGAACAGTAGATGGGACACAAAGAAAAATCACAAACGAACAGCTACTGTGTCCTCATGTTTTCTATTGGGGAAGTATCGAAAAGTTAAATGAATTTCACCCGATCCTGATTGTTCATTGGTTCATATTTGATTGAGAATAAATCGAGGACTGGACTGTCAAGAAAATATCTATGAAATTGGAGCCAACTACACAGAATATATAACGTTTCATATTCAAGGACGGTTTTCGTCGTAGTATCAGAACATTTAAATATATGTTACAATGTGGAGTTTAATTCAATTTAATACTTGAAAACTCATACTTTTACTTAAATATGGTATTTGGTCGAAATTAGGGGCACTTTTACAAATTAATTCATAAAAATATGAAGTTGACATATCATACTAACATTCACATAATTTTCAAATGCTTGTTGCCTAAGTAAATATTGGATAGTCTAATAAGTATTGAGCCTTTTTTGTCACTAGATGATATTCATTGTCATATATCAGGCAATACTAATCAGAATGAGTCAAAATGACATGCGTTTGAAAGGTGACACTCCAATTTTTAATTTTTATACGGACAGTTTTGTATTTCGTCATTCGTGTCAAAAGTTGTATTCATTTAAAAATGAGTGAAATTTATGAAAAAATTCGTTATATTTTACAATGTCACTGCGAACAAGGTGAGAATGCATCGCAGGCTCATGAAAAAATTTGTGGTGCTTACGCCCAAGATACTTTATCAAAAGGCACAGCCAAGAGATGGTTCACTCCCTTTCGTTCTGAAAATTTTGATGTCAAAGATGCACGTCGCTCAGGTGGACCAATCACTGAAAAAGTCGATGAAATCTTAAAAGAAATTGAAGAAGACCGACACATAAGCAGCAATGACATTGCTAAGGAACTGAATATCCATCACCAAACAGTTTTGAACCATTTGCTTAACCCTAGATACACAAAGAAGCTCGCCGTTTGGGTGCCGCATGAATTAACACAAAAAAATTTGATCGACCGAATTTCCATTTGCAAAATGCTAATAAACCGCAACGAAATCGAGCCATTTTTTATGCAAATCATTACGGCCGATGTAAAATGGGTAAGATACGAGAATGTCGTTCGAAAAAGATCATGGTCAAAAAGGTGAATCATCACACACAACTTCAAAGCCAGGATTGACACCAAATAAGGTTATGTTGTATGTATGGTGGAATTGGAAGAGCTTGGCTGGGAAGTTTTGATGCATCCACCGTATAGTCCAGACCTTGCACCATCAGACTGCCATTTGTCTCGGACTCTGCAAAACTTCCTTAATGAAAAGAAATCATTTGGCCAAGTTTTTCGCCGATGAACCACAGAAGTTCTATACAGGTAGAATGATGGCTCTACTCTAAAAATGGCAAAAGAATGTAAAAAATAATGGACAATATGGACTTAAATGAAATCCATTTTCAATAAAAGATTTATAAACTCTACAAATGACAAAATGAGCTCAATACTTTTTAAACTTACCAATATAAGGGTCTAGCAATATGATAATATTTTTTGGTCTACATTTAGGTCTATATGAAATATATTATTAAATATTTCGTCAAGGCTTTTATTCAATACCGTATTTCACTATTTTTGTTTTTTTTGCTACAGCAATACAGCCCCTTCCGGGCCTTCGCCTAGAGATAGTTAGAGTATCTCATTATCTAGATCGAATGTATTGGCACTCCAGAAGGTAATATGGTCAGCACCATGCTTCGGACATTAATCTGTCCAACAAACTACGATGGGCCCTGTTTGAAACCAGTACGTATCATAACTGAACGAACTTATAATCGGTCCGAGGAATGACTCGAAACAAATATCGTCATCACCAAAAGGATTTGAACCAGCGACCTTTGGCTTACGTAGCGAGTTTTCTAACCACTTAATTATGCGAGCTCCAGCTTCTACATATCTTGAAAAAATTGATTATAATATACGGAAGAACAGACAGACAAAGAAATAGGTACAGATTTTAATATTTTATTGCTAATAATGTTCTTGGAAACGTGTAAACCCAACCACAAAACTTATATGCGTTCAATAAATGAAACATTCAAAATGTCTAACAAAACGAACAGCAAATTAGAGAAAAATCATTTCTTGTTTTTTATTTTAAAGTGCTACACTCTGAAAATGAATTCTTTTCGCAGTATACAAGTATGATGTAAGAACTCACTTATATTCTAATTATTGAAAATTTAACACCAATCAACATTTTTTGAATACTTTTGCATATTTTCCAAAATCGAGGAAATATTCTATGCTGAATCTTTCATTTCCAGAAAAACACAATATCATAAACCTAAACGTCTGACTCATTGATTAACCTTTTTTTGAATGATTAAGAAGCTGCTAGCAAACTTAGACGCTACTGGCTTCTTCAGGTCCTTCATTTTGAAATCTGGCAAATAATAAATTTCACTTCACTAAAAATCGCACAGTTAATCTACAAATAAATACATCTGCAATCGGTTATCATCAGTTATAGGGTATAAATTAGCGGATTCCCCTTGAGCTCTAGCTGCAGAAACCATATATGCTTTACTTTAACGAATATGATTGGAACAATATTAGAAACTACGCAACGGCGTCTAAAGTGCCCTCAAATTTGACTGATACTCGTATAATTTCAACACAAGTATTGTTAAACTAAATGTATCATTTCTGTGCGAAGAACGCTCTAACTGGCTAGTAGGTGTGAAATAAAATTCTATCCATAGACCAAAAACCAACCGAGCCAAAACACTGATAATGCTCCATTTAGTAATTTTTAGTCCTGAAACCAGTAAATCGGCCTTAGATTGGATCCAATAAACGGCAATAGTACTCGCATTGAAAAAACAGACTACTCTTTTAGGACATGGAACGTACGATCTTTATATACTCGTTTGTCAGTTTAACTGCAAACACTACTGAATGACATGATAACATGCAAGGTAGCGCAAAACCAATCATCCAATTTTGCTTTTAAATAACTTTTTACTAAATAAAAAAAATATAATTGACTGATTGAAATCTTAATTTGGACCTTTACAATTTTTTTTTTATTTAAGAAAGATTATATCCAACAAGCATCTGCCGCCCGTGTTGATACACATTTGTACCCATTTTATCGCATTTTTCATGACTTTCCACAAGATTAACGGTGATAAATATTCACATTTCTGTCGAATTTTTCCCTGAAGATCTGTGATTGTCTGAGTTTATTGACATAAGTCCGCTACCTCCAGCAGCCCTGAAGAAAGAAGTCTGGGATGGTTAAATCAGGTGATCTTACTGACCATACCAAATCCCTAAAATGGGAGATAAAGCGACCAGGAAATGCTCCTTCCATAATATCCATTTTGACTTGTATTCTATGTGCAGTTGCATCGTCTTGTTATAACAACATGTTCACCAAGCCCCGTTATGAAATTTTTGGTAGTACCAGTGACTCTATTACCGATGTCGTCCCTAAAAAAACAACCCGATCACTCCTGCCTCGTGAACGCAACGCTACACAGTGGCTTTGAGTCTCTGTAGTGGCTGTCTGTGCATCACACAAAGATCCTCTGTGCCTCAGACATTGAGGTATATACAGGAGGCGGCGAGTTTTCTTTTTGCATAGAAAGCGATGTAGCCACTTAATACATATTAATATTTTGTATACGTAGACGACCAATTTCGAAAGCTTTTTCTCATTGTAGCAAACAGCTGTGTCAGGAATGTGAAAACGCCAATATTTGTTGAAATTAATTTCAAAATTAGAAATTATATTTAGATTCCAGCATGACAGATACATAAATATTATCCTTCTTTCTTCTTGATACATTGCTTCCAGTTATCAATTGAAAAACTTCCTTTGTTTCAATAAAATTCAATAAAATGTTTGTTTTGCGCCACAATTTGAATCCTTTTGATCGTTGTTTATTATGTAGAATTGATTTGCACACCCCTACTTTCGGAAATGTCAGATCAACTGACAGCAATATGTGAATTGACATTTCCTTCTACAATAATAAAAAGTTGAAAGTTGTAACTTAAAAAGAGTGGAAGTTGTAACTTAAAAAGTGTGGAAATTAAAATAAAAGTAGTGACAATGCCGATGAAGTGTAGATTGTGTGATAATATCCAGTCGCTGGATCGCAAAAGTGAAAAATTTTCGTTTTTTAGGTGAATAAATTGGTACGTGATAAGTTTTCCCGCTTTTCGTGATTTTTCCCGTGTTGTACCATCGAACTTCGATAAAATTGTTTCGGGAATCAAATTATTAATGTGCGGCGAAGCACTGTCGAGAAAATCATACAAAAACGCGGATCACTAATTGAAACAAGCTGGGTTAACAGACGTACGCTCATGTCAGAAGGGTTTTGTACCCAACTTCTCAGAAATGCAGTCACCAGCAATGAATAACGTCAAGAAATATGTCAAAGAGTTGTGCACGTTCGAAGGGAAATCCATTGTTTTTCTACTTTCAACGGTCGCCATTTTGTTGCAAACCGACAAAAACCACTCAAATCATGAATTCCCAAAAATATTAATGTTTTTGACCTTATTGGAAAATTTCAAGAAGATCAAGTCAAAACTACAGTGACTGATTCGATGGAAAGTCCATAAAATACCAAAATCATGTGTTATTGTGGTTGTAATTGGAGAAATTTCAAACGGCTATAACTTCTGTGTGTATCATTCGATTTTCATCAAACTTGCAAGGTTTAAGGACCCTTGGTAGGACTACGCAAATGTCGAATTTTGTTCAGTTTAAGGGTACCAATGCGATTGAGTGGATTTCGACTGTGTATTTGTTGTTGTTGTACTCATAAACACCTACCACCACATTTTTTTCAGATTTTCCGGGTCAAAGGTGTCCAATCGCGAGGGGGGACACACAAATTGTTCGTGTATTACCACTCCCTGCGCGTCCCTCGAAGCTGAAAGTATCAAATTCAGACCTGTTTTGAAAATTCTTATGAAGACCTTACATTTGATACCCATATCGGCTACCCTTGATGAAATTTTTTTTTGAGGGCCTCTCCCCTATATCGGGAGACCCCCCCTTAAATAACATATAAAACGAACGAACTTTAAAGAGAGCATCACTTTACACCTGCATACAAAATTTGATGTTTCTAGCTGAAGAAGTTTGTGAGAAAAAGTGCTGCGACACATGGACGGACGGACATACGGACAGACGGACAGACAGGTCACGAAACTAGTAGGGTTTCGTAAAGTTATTATGACCGGTTCCCGACTTTGAATTATTTATTGCTGTAAAAAATTTTCATTTATTCGGCTGTACCGATGTTTTCCTCAATTAATTAATGAAAAGTAGATTATTCGTACGTAAAGTTTTAAGTGAAATAGAAACTAAGTTCATTGATGAAATGTGACAAAAATTCCTCAATTTGTGAATTTGAGCCTTTGCAGTCAGATTCAGAAATTGGGGGCACTTGAAACAACTTCGATAAGTGTCGGGTAACTTTAAAAGTGGAAATTTTTATTTTTTTAGGTTTCCAACCAATCATCAACGGCAGCGGACATGGTTGAAACCAATAAAAAAGTCAACAGGATCCTAAACTATCCACAAACGCAATTCCAGTACTTGAAAAGGTAAACTAATTGTTTGTTTGTTGTCTTAATAATACAATAATGTCTTCCTCTTACAAGAAATTATGTTTGCAGCAGCCGGATTCGATGGGCATCGCAGGAAATTTTATATAAGTAAGCTGTTAAACTCATTTTTATAAAGACTTTTGTATATATATATATATGTATATATATATATATATATATATATATATATATATATATATATATATATACATATATATATATATATATATATATATATATATATATATATATATATATATATATATATATATGTATATATATATATATATATATATATATATATATATATATATATATGCATACATAAATATATATATATATATATATATATATATATATATATATATATATATATATATATATATATATATATATATATTTGTATGTATATATATACTTATATATATAAATATATATACATATATTTATGTGTATATATATATATATATATATATATATATATATATATATATATATATATAAATAAATATATATATATATATATATATATATATATATATATATATATATATATATATATATGAGTATATATACATAAATGTGTAAATTACCATCTCATAGAAATAACCACGCAATAGTGCGGAAGTGTTGAAGATTAAATTAGGTAGGTGATGTCCCCAATTTTCCATACACTGTGCAAAACGATTTCTGGCTCATCATGGCTCTTGCTAGCTTAGCAGGCGTTCATTGGCAATTTCCTCCTGGATGTAGTCTTCAAATTTTGTAGGATCCTTGCACGTTTCACATCAACAAGAGATTTCAAAAAACCAATAGAAAAAACTCAAAAGGTACGAAATCAAGATAGCAGGCTAGCAAAGATCTTAGAAAATAAAATCGGGTCATACACCAACAGATTTATTGGGGAGTATCAAGGTGGTTTTAGAGCAAGTAGATCGACAATCGACCAA
This sequence comes from Odontomyia ornata, assembly GCA_963969285.1. Lineage (NCBI taxonomy): Eukaryota > Metazoa > Arthropoda > Insecta > Diptera > Stratiomyidae > Odontomyia > Odontomyia ornata. The sequence goes on along the minus strand of OZ017738.1, from coordinate 330,450,839 downwards.
TTGTTCACAGTCAAACAGCTACTTGAAAAATGCTGGGAGTTCAACATATAATTGCACAAAATTTTCGTTGATTTTAAGCAAGCATACGATAGTATCTACCGTAACGTACTGTAACAAATAATGGTTGCCTTTGGCATCTCAGCCAAACTATGGGCTGATCCCATTATTGTTCAAGTTGGCTCTGGAGTATGTCATGAGGAAACTACCTGTTGATACACGAGGTACATTATTCTACAAGTCGAGCCAAGTAGTGGCCTATGAGGACAACATCAACATTTTGTCACGGTCATTAACAACTGCCAAAAAACTCTTCCTGAAACTCCACAGCGAAGCAATACTAGTAGGGCTACAAATCAACGAAAATAAAACAAAGCTCATGACGCAGTCGAGGAAAAATACCCCAAGTACTCAAAATACCACACTTGGCGAATAAAGTATCGAGAATGCTAGCGAATTTGTGTATTTAGGCGCTAAAATAACGAAAACGGGCAATGAAAGAGACGAATACACCGAAGAATACAGCTCGTGAATAAAATATTTTATTCAGTTTTGACGATCTCGAAGACCAGCTGCATACACATAACGCTACATGCTGCATAAAGCTCCAAGTATACAAATCTGTGATAAAACCTGTGTTATGCTATGGGTGTGAAACATTTACCCTAACCTAAGCATCCGCAAATATGTTGAACGCCTTTGAGCGACGGGTCCTGAGGCGAAAAACCGGAGCGAAGCTAGACAGGGACCAATGGTGAATTCTATACAACCATGAGTTGTTTGAAATTTTTGACGAACCGGAGGTCTCAAGGATTGTAAGTCTGCGGAAGCTGCAATGGGCTGCACACATGAACCGAAGGGACGAACAACGGATACCCAAGAAGGTATTCGTTGGGAGAACTGAAGGCTTGAGACCAGTGGGGAAACCGAGGAAATGCTGGTCTGACTCGGTCGACGAAGACGGTTCATTGTTGCTCGGATTTTAGATTAGGCGGATGCGGTCAACGGACCGAGACAGTTGGAGGCACTGTTTGCAGGAAGCGAAGGCCCGAAAGGGGCTGTAGTACTAAGAAGGAGACGAAGAAGTGCGGAACAATTTATTACGCAACTTATTAACATTGTTCTTACTAACCTGTAATAAAACTGTAATAAATCATGATCAATAAAAAGTTTTTAAAAATTAAAAAAAAAACATATAAAATAGAAAATAGAAAACGGATGCCCACTTTGTGACACAATCTAGTGATGCAATTGCTTGATTGTGTCAACGAGAATATTTCGTTATCGCCATTAAGGGGCTCGTTGAGTGAAGTGGAATTAATTCAAAGCGGGACTCGATGGGATAGAACGAGTGAAAGAAGTCGCGTTGTGCAACTACCTTGGAATGAACGGACGAATTTTGATGAACATATTCACGATATAGTGCAAGTATAAGTACTAAGAGATGTTTGTTGTGTTTTTCACTTCTTCGTACAGTGGCAAAAGTGATTGTTTCTTATTCAATTTTAATACTTATATTAATAGTATCTCCATTATTCTCAGTGTTCAAAACAACGAACAAATAGTGCAATATAGCAAATAAAAAGTGGATTAAGTGTTGAGTTTGTGTAATGATTGTGGATATTGTTTGGTTGTTTGTTCAAAACATTGCTATGTGAAATCTGGTTTTCGCTGTTAGCCTAGAAATTTTTGCGAACGGTTTGATGGTATTTGGCGCAGGAATTTGCAGATTTGCATTTAAATTGGGTATTGTTTCGGCGTTAAGTGTACAATCACTGGTTATAGAGCAACGGACGCGTGTCACCGTACCGTAAATACAAATAGTAAATGACCTGGGTGCGTAGCATTTGAGTCTACTTTCGCCATCGTCGGCCAGCCCTGTGATAAAAAAAAAACGGATCCATGCACGATTTTTGATAGACAGTTTTCTTTGCTGACGGATGTACCACCATCGACGACAATTGTCAATGCGGTCGAGAACCCTTGGCGCATTTGCATCAGAATGGATGTAATCGAGATGATAATCGGCTAGTTGCAGATGTGAGTAGAGCTGTTTCTGCTGAAAGTGTTGGCGATTATAAAAAATAGTGCAAAAAAAATAAATAAAGAATACAATCGATAATAAAAAGAAAATTTCTTAATTTTTTTATTTTTAAATGCATCGTTGAAGTAGAAGTTACAGAAGTTACAAATTATTTAAACAAATGTGAAATTGAATATTAACGTGTTATTTCTTCCCATACATTTATATAAATGAAAAAACTATCGAATTATTCCAAAGAAATTTTGTTGAAATTTTTGTCTCGTCAATTGCATGCTTGCAAAGAAACTTAACATTCATTATTCAAAGTCTACTGCCGCTTCGAGGACTTTTGCATTGATTACAAAAAGGTCTTACCCGCCCCTAACACGACCGCTCGTAGGAGGAATGGGTAAGTACCCTTCTTTTTCAAGTCCTTGTTTAAAAAAATTTTTAACGAAGACCTACTAGTTTCGCGACCTGTCGGTCCGTCTGTCCGTGCGTCACAGCTGATTTCCTCAGAAACTATTGAAGCTAGAATGCTCAAACTTTGTGAAAAGGTCAGAAGTGATGGTCTCTCAAAATTAAGGTCTTACCAAAAATTTAAAATTTTTTTAAGGGGGTCCCCACTTATAACGAATTGGCTCTTAAAAATTTTTTTAATCAAAGGTAGTCGAGCGGGATATCAAATGAAAGGTCTTGATTAGAACTCTTAGAATCTGAAATAAAAAAATCATTTATGAATTAGGGGGTCCAGTGGAAGGCAAAATGTGCCAAAAATTGGTGTCCCCCTCCCCACCTGGCGATTGGACACCTTTGAACTGAAAAATCAGAAAATTTTCACAAATGTGGGCCTTTATGAGTACAAGGGCAAAAAATACCTCAGAAATCGAAATTCACTTAAGTTTGCAAATAATAGTATGAGTTCTAGATTTTACATTTTCGCCCATACAATCAAAACGGTACCCTCAAACTTCTTGAAATTTTGAAATCGTATAGACTTGCTATAAGACATATACGTTAACAAAATTTGATTGAGATCGAATCATAATCAAGTCAGTTATAGCTATTTCAATTGTATGGAATTACAATAGCAATAACACGTGTTACATATTTCAAATTGACCTGAGAACTTCTTTTTCTCTCAATTTTCATGAAAATTTAAGGAATAGTGTTTAACTTGAACATGTTCAATCGGCCGAGCATTCAGCGAAATTATTTAAGCTAGATCAAAATGACGGCTGCACTGTGCTCATGCAAGAAACTGTGAATCTTTTGCATAAATTTGTACGATTTCATATCCAAGTATTGGATGAATAATTCAAGTTATCGATTCACGCTATTAGAAAACATGTCTCTAACCCTAGGATGTTTACAAAGACCTTCTGGTAGGAGCACTCTCCTGCTTCCTGAACTCGTTCTAAAATTAAAAAGCATAAAATTTAGTAAATTTAGTGAAGCACATTATTGTCGCCTCTTTCCAAGAAAAAGCTATATGTTTCGGAAATCATTTATTAAATAATTAAAGAAAAATGAGTGTAAAAGTCAAAGTAAATTAACAGTTGCAAAACAAATGCTAAGTGTGAGTTATTTACATCAATTAAGCATAAGCACCAATATACAAAGAAGTGTGTATTTTAGTTTTGCCTTAAAATGTCTAACATTTTCACTTTGGTAAAATATTTTCACTATAAGTAGTTGTATTTAATTCTATATATATTGTAATTAAGGATTATAAACGCACAATTTTCTGCATTGTGTTCATAGAGACAAATCTTTCATCAATTTCTTTTCCTCTCGACACTGAAAGCAAAACGCATCTTTATAAATTTAGAATAATTTCACATAAAATAATTAAGTAAGTTTATTATCAAAAAAATGAAGCGATAAAGAAAAAAGAAAAGTCAGTCTTTTCATATCCATTGAACCCGGAAAAGGTGTGGGACCCGCCAGGCATGAGCTAGCCATCGGGTGATCACACCCCTTTTTCTTTGTTGTTGCAGACGCTCTTGCAGGGTAAAGTGGCCTACCGCTTGGTTTTCCCATTCATGTTTAAGTTTAATGTGATTCCATCATATAAAACTTTAACATAAATCTGAAAAGTTCATATTTTTTATTCAAAGGAAAAACTGATGAGAATTGTTTTTGTATGAGTTTTCATTTAAATGGGAAATAAACGTCCACGTCTACGATCGATCTTGATCCGGATGGGGGGGGGGATGCGAGGGGGCACCATTTTCACCTGGATGGCACACTTTTATTCGGGGGTCGCAAGCAATAAATGGTAAGGATGAGATCCTCTCGATTCTCACGCGCATTCACCAGGCTCAGTCTGTTGCTTTGTTTGAGCAGTCTATCCCTTCAGTAGGTTACCTCGGCCTCGACACCGTCGAACAGAGTCATTCGATCGATGAATTCGTAAATGCGATATTTTTTTGTAATGGGCCCTTCTTTTGGGGAAAAGAACCCGGCCCATGACACAACAATGCTAAACTGCCAGCGGGTTCACACATTCTCAGACAAGGCGAATTCCGGCGAGCACCAACATCTTTGCTCGCCGAGGCAGCAGACCATCACTGCAGTCCTTTACGAAAATTTACATTTCTACAATTCAGTACATTTTTTAGGACAACTCTTCAAGTCTTACGTGTAATACGTCATTTAAGGATGTAATAAGAATCATGTAATAAATCCATTACGAGCCGGAGGACGAATTCTGACGGAAAAAGCAATCATGAAATTTTCCTCAAAAATTGCTCCAAATCATCTGAAATTAAAAGATTTAAACTACACTTCGTATTAAATAATTTATCATTTTCGATTGGAAAAATTGACTTAAACGTATCGTTTGTTGGAAAACTAAGAACACCAAATTTTTTTCATCATACATCATCAAAAAATACTGTGTCCATCTAATCCTTGAAAAATCACCAAATGATGATTTATTTCGCAAGAAAGTGTATTGAAATTTAATTTCTGGGTCTATGTTTCATATTCACACTACGAAAATCTCAGAAGAGTAGCGAATAAGGCAATAAGGATTAAGAAAAGAAAATACTATGACGACCAATTGAGAAATATAGATGTAAGTATAGCGAGCAATAACACAAGACAAGCATACAAAGTAGTGAAAAACCTGAAATGTGGTTATCAGTCCAAAACCACGCTCTGTCGTGATGACAGCGGCAATATAATCGCTGATGAAATCAAGATTTAGGAAAGATGGACATCATATTTCAAGAACCTTCTTAATCCTCCGCACAGCTCCAGAACATCGGAGCCTATACATGTTTGCGGCGAGCTTCCATTAGCCCCACCAACTCTGATTGAAGTTTGTTCCATCATCAAAGCCCAAAAGAATAATAAAGCGCCGGGCATTGATGAGATTCCAGTGGAGCTCATCAAATATGGTGGAACGAGTGTTCATCAAGCTATTCACAAAGTCATCCAGTACCTTTGGTAACAAGAACATATGCCGAAAGAGTGGAGCCAATCAATTATATTCCCTTTCCACAAAAAAGGTGACAAGCTACAGTGCGAAAATTATAGAGGCATATCACTAATTTGTACGGCGTACAAAATATTTTCTGAAATCTTAGAAAATAAAATCGGATCATTTACCGACAGTATTATTTGGGGAGTATCAAGGTGGTTTTGGGGCAGGTAGATCAATAACAGACCAATTGTTCGCAGTCAAGTATATACTTGAAAAATGCTGGGAGTTCAACATAGACGTACACCAAATTTTCGTTGACTTCAAGCAAGCATACAACAGTATTGATCGTAACGTACTGTACCAAATAATACTTTGCTTTAGCATCCCAGCCAAATTAGTCCGTCTTACCAAAATAACAATGACATCGACAGCCTCTCAAGTTCGCATCAATAACCAACTCACCAATGGCTTTGACCCAAATATCGGACTAAAGTAGAGAGATGGGCTGGCCCCAATATTATCAAATTTGGCTCTGGAGTACGTCATAAGGAAGCCACCTGTCGATACGCGAGGTACATTACTAAACAAGTCGAGCCAAGTAGTAGCCTACGCGGACGACATCAACATTGCATCACGTTCATTAACAACTGCCAAAGAACTCTTCCTGAAATTCGACTGCGAAGCAAACCTAGTAGGGCTACAAATCAATGAAAATAAAACAAAGCTTATGACGCAGTCGAAGAAAAATACTTCAAATACGCAAAATATCACACTTGGTGAATACCGTATCGAGAATGTTAGCGAATTCGTGTATTTAGGCGCCAAAATAACGAAAACAGTTAATGAAAGAGACGAAATACGCCGTATTGACGATCTTGACGACCAGCTGCATACACAGGAGAACAAAGACCTGTGTTATGCTATGGGTGTGAAACATTTAACCCTAACCTAAGCATATGCAAATATATTGAACGCCTTTGAGCGACGGGTCCTGAGGCGAATAATCGGAGCGAAGCTAGACAGGGACCAATGGTGAATTCGATACAACCATGAGCTGTATGAAATTTTTGACGAACCGGAGGTCTCAAAGATTGTAAGACTGCGGAAGCTGCAATGGGCTGGACACATGAATCGTATGGACGAAAAGCAGAGACCCAAGAAGGTATTCATTGGGAGAACTCAAGGCCGGCGGCTAGTGGGGAAACCGAGGAAACGCTGGTCTGACTCGGTCGACGAAGACAGTTCATCGCTGCTCGGATTTCGGAATTGGAAGACGCGGTCAGTGGACCGAGATATTTGGAGGCGCTGTTTGCAGGAAGCGAAGGCCCGAAAGGGGGCTGTAGTGCTAAGAAGAAGAAGAAGTATCCACATTATTCTTAGTGTTCAATACAACGAATATACTGTGCAATATAGCAAATATAAAAAGTAGATTAAGTGTTGAAATTCCAATTTGAAATATTCACCCGAAAAAGTTACCAATTCTGATAAATTTTATGAGGATTTCATTGCCCCATATAATTGAAAATCTGCAGTGCTATCTCATTCGCATTAAGTGCATGCTAGCAGAATCTGAAAGATCTGAAATATGTGCGGCTGGGAGTGAATGAAAATATAACAGTTTGTGTGATGATTGTGGATATTGTTCAGTTGTTTGTGCAAGACATTGCTATGTGAAATTTTGTTTTTTAGTTAGCCTAAAAATTTTGGCGAACAGGTTAAAGGTGTTTGGTGCGGGAATTTGCATTTGAATTAGGTGTTGTTTTGGGGTTATCGATACAATCAATGGTTACAGAACAATGGATATGTGCCATCCTACCATAAGCGCAAATAGTGAAAGACCTAGGAGCGGAGCATTTGGGTCTATTTTCGTCATCTTTGCTGGAGATTCTAAAAAATAATGCAAAAGAATAAACAAAACAAAGAATAAACCCGATAATAGATAGGAAATTTCTTAAAATTTTGATTTTAAAATGCATTGTTGAAGTACAAGTAACAGTATAGCTAAACAAATTATGTAAACAAACATAAAATTGGATACCCACGCGTTATTTTTTCCGATACATTTATTTAAATGAAAAAAACGATCAAATTATTCCAAAGAAATTTTGTTGATATTTTTAGTCTCGTTATTCCCGATGTGACGGAAACTGCTTGCTCGTAAAGAAACTTAACATTCATAATTCAAGATCTACTGCTGCTGGAAAGACTTTTGCATTGATTACAACATGCCCTTACCCGTGTCAAACACGAGCGCTAATTGGAGGAGGACTGGGTAAGTACCCCTCTTATTTCTAAATTAGAAAGGATAAAATTTAGTTCAACTTCTGTGGCAAAAGTGAAACAAGTTACTGTAGTCTCTTTCCAAGCTTCTACCTGGATGCTCCACTCTTATTTGGAGGTCATAACTAATAAACGGTTAAGACAAGATCGTCTTGAGTCTCGCGTGCATTTACCAGGCTCAGTATGTTAATATGTTTGAGCAGTCCATCTCTTAAGTAGGTTACCTCGGCCTCAACACCATCGAACCGAGTGATTCGATCGTTGCACTCCTAAATGCGAATTTTTTGTTTTTTGTAGTGGGTCCTTCTGCTGGAGAAAAGTACTCGCCCCATGACACCGCAACACTAGCCTGCCACCACATTCACACATCCTCAGACATGGCTAATTCCAACGAGCACCAACATCTTCGTTTGCCGAAGCAGCAGGCCATAGCTGCTGTACTTTACGGACATTTACATTCCTACAATTCACTACATTTCTTAGGGGAACTTTACAAGTCTTACGTGTCACATCCTCATTTAAGGGTATAATAAGAATCTTGTAATGAATTCAGCCCGAGGACGAATCCTGAGCGAAAAAGCAATCATGAAATTTTCCTCAAAAAATTGTTCCAAATCATCTGAAATTAAAAAGTTTAACTAAAGCATTTTCCAATAAGAGGTGTTATTTTGAATAGCCCGCTATTTTGATAGATGTCACTTTTGAAGCTGTCATTTTTTGCATTTGACAAGTAGAAACTACGCCATTTATAAAAATTGAACGATATACGCTTCAACAATGCATTGAAATTATTAAAATTCACTATAGAAATGGTAAAAATTTGGCAGAGAGAGTTCGTAAAACTCGAAAATTTTTGGGTCGTCGTGAAGCACCTTGTCGGACCGCAATACAGAAGTTGATGGAAAAATTCGAGCTGTTGGGACAACTGAGTGATGTGAAGAAAAAACCCGTGCACGTCACTCAAGAACAGCTGAGAATGTTCGTGCTGTAGCCGAAAGTGCTGAAGAAAACCCAGGTTTCGTCGTTCTTTGGAATTAAGCATTCCACAAACGTCATTACACCGTATTTTGCATAAAAATTTGGGTCTTAAAGCTTTTAAAGTTCAGTTATTGCTGTAAAGCCTCTCTATCTTCAACGTGTGGCTGTTTGGTGCAGTTTATGGTCCGGCGGAGTCATTGGACCTTACTTTCTCGAAAATGAGGCTGGAGCAGCAGTTACGGTGAATGCATTGCGCTATCGAGAGATGAATAATTATTTTTAGTAGCCGAAATTGGATGATCTTAATCTGAGCAATGCTTACTTTCACCAAGATGGCACTACTTGCCACACAAACAACGAAACCATTGATCTTTCCGGACCGTGTTATCTCTCGAAGGGGTGATCATAATTGGGCGCCGAGATCTTGTGATTTAACACCTTGTGACTTCTTTCTTTGGAGCCACGTGAAAGAAGAGGTCTACGTTAACAGCCCAGCATCGATTCAAGGCCTCAAAGATGGAATTCGCGAGGCTATCGAGGACATAGGGCAGCCACTTTGCGATTTGGTTATGGAAAATTTTATGAAAATGATATGGTCCTGTAAGCGTGGTCGTGGTAGTCATTTGCCTAATGTTATTTTTCACAATTAACGGCATACTTTTTTCTTTATAATGAAATAAACATTTGATCATTTATATTAAAAAATGGCATTTTTCTTTTCTAGTCAAAATAACACCTTTTATTGGAAAACAAAGTACATTTGTAATTAATTTATTTATCATTTTCGATAGAAAGGATTAACTTAAAAGTATCGTTTGTTTAAGCACTAAGAGCACCGATTTTTTTTTTTCATTATACATCATCAAAAAATACTGTGTCCTTCATCAAATTCTTGAAAAATCACCAAATAATGGATTTATTTCGTGCACTAGAATTCAATTTCTGGACGTCTATGTTTCATATTCAACTGGTAATATCCTTGAACGGAGTGCAATTGTGTGCCAAAATATTTGAGTTCCATATATATTGTCCTTCGTTTGAAACCTCTACAATCAAAATTTTTGGATGTGTCAATCAGTTGGAGGTTTTCTTATTTTAACGATAAAGGTCTTTTACTATAATTTGATGTTCATGGAATTCAAATGGGGCCTAATAAAAAGTAAGTCATATATTTTGATGAAAATATCACTCTTCTATCTTTCCCTAGTCAAAAGTTATCCGTGAATATATATATACATGAAATAAGACAAAAAATATATGTACGGGTTAAATGGACAACCTCCCCTTCGGAAGTCGGTTAAAAAGAATTTCCCATCGAAAATTGTATCGCCAAAGCATGATAACTGTAGCCAACCCAGGAAAACTGCTGTGGCACGGAGATATATGGACGAACGGAAAGATGGACATAAATAGTGATTTTAATAGGGTTTGTATTTAGTTAAAAAAAATTTAAAAGTTATACGGATGAAACTATTTGTAATAACATTTTCTCCATTGGAAGTATCTAAGAATTGGAGGAGTATGCTTTCTTGGATGTGCAGACCTTGTTGTCATTCTCTGCGATCTAAGTATGAAGACTATGCAAATTTCAATTATGTCTTAGATTATAAGCGTTGGAGAAATTTATAATAGACTTATCAGCCAAATGAGTTCTAACTGAAGCGTTTCTTGCAAGCAGCAGATATTAACATTCTTAAGAATTTTGGACTAAAGTTTATTTTTTCATGTTGGAAAAAAATATTTTGTTTTCACAAGAAAGATACGGAAATGACTTAAGAAAGAGAAGTGTTTTTTCATACGAAACTCAAAGTTTTGTATTAATCGAGCAGTCGCACAATCAAACTGCTCGAAAACCTTCCTCTCTCCTACTCGGAGTTTTGTAGCAGATTGGAAAAAAATATATATAATTAATTCTATTTTTAATCCTAATTTTGTAGAAAACTTGTTTTCTTATTTTTTTTCTGCCATTTCCTACCAATTTTCCTGTATATTATAATTAAAATGTCTCCCTTTAATTTTACTCGTCATGAGATTTAACTTTTGTAACAATTTAAAATTTTTGTTTCTTTACTATAGTTAAAATTTCTTCTCTTTATTTTAATTTTGTCACCCCATTTAAATCTTCTGTACCTCATGTAAATTTCTTTACTACATTTCAAATTTCCTTACTTCATTTCAATTTTTCTTCTTTAACTAAGTTTTGTTTTAAAAATTTCCAATCTGCATGTAAAATTCAGGGTTTGAGGAACACTGATGTAATACTCCTCAACGGTGTATGACATCACGGAAGAGAAGGGAACAGAGCTGATGGAATTAGTGAGGCGATTCATCGTATGCACGAGATGGATGAAAGAAAGACAAGTTTTGTAACGGATCGGAGAGTCGACTTAAACTAGCAAACCGGCAAGCACGCGCGAGAACCACGAGGAAAGAAAACGTTTATTTTGGTAGAAAACCACCGTGCGCGCCATATCCGCCACCGGGCAGACAGCTTGCCGGGAACCATAATGCGGAATTTCGCGAAAAAATTACAAAAAGAAAGATTTTGCCGTCGGGTATATAAGAAAAATAAAAATTGGTTCGCCATCGCCGCCATTGGTGAAGTGCCCTATACGACGGAATTCGTACGGAAAACGGCGAAAAAGATCTCCCATCCCTCAAAAACAAAAAAAAAGAAAAGAGTGAAAAATAGTCGGATCTTGTGCAACCTACAACCATTCAATAGTTTGACCAATATTCGGAGTTCACAGCATCTTAAACCCCGTGAAAGAATCGTGATCCCACTTTTAAAGCATCGAAAAAGATATTAAACTTTCCCCATAGTGCTGCGGGCCACGAACTATAAAGTAACTCGATTATACGTGACATTGCCGTGGTTGAACCTTTGAGTGTCTTGCGTCATTTTCACTTCAAAAGAGTCTTTAGGTCTACATACATACCTACCTTCTACAACCTTGAAGCACACAACCGTGCGAAGTTTAATAGTCGAAAAGCGCGTTCCTCCAAATTGCCTATCAGCTCTGTGAGTTTTCGTTATACCGCGCGGAGGCATAACTTTAATTTTGTGAATAACTCGTCTGATCAGCATTTTTAAATGCAATGAATAGCTGCATTGCAGTCATCGCGAACGTAGACATAACGTCGATTCATAGATACAACCCCAAACAAGGAAATTCGTTTTCACGTGATATTGCCATCGGTGAACTTCTTAGTTACTTGCGTTCTCTCCTCCTTGCATTTTTACATGCATTTAAAAGCTGCAGCGCAGTCGTCGCGAACGTGGACATAACATCGATAGACGTCGCATGCAGTTTTGCATGCACAACCCGGGATTCGGCCGAGACTAGTGCGCGCAGTGACTGCCTACGGTCTACGAAGAGCATTTAAAACGCCCGAACCTGAACCATTACATGCAATATCAACCAGCTTTTTTTGTTTGCGGGTGAATTGGCTGACATTGATTGCTTGTTATACCAAAGATTGACGAATGCATGTACGCCTTACAATAGCGAGTGTGTCAGGAAGAGTATGTGACTAATGAGTGATAGGCCGCCGGCAGCATTGGTTCAACGTCGACCCGTCCGTAACCTAATTAAATTGGACCATTAGAGTTTGTTCAGGTGTGAGTGTGTGCATTTTCTTTTCTTTTTTGTGCGTTCATAGGAAATTATTGAAACCAAACAAATGTATACGTTCCAACGATATTGGCCTGCCTACATCGTCATCGGGCGCGCATGAGGATGTAGGTGAGTACCCTTTTATTAATTTTTTTTTCCTAATTTTTTTATTTAAAAGAAAACAAAAGAAAAAGAAACGGACACTTCACCAATACTTTATGCGAGCACAAAGTAGAATATTCATTGCGTTTTAAACAGGCAAATCAAGAATTATTTTTTCCTAATCGTCATCTTGCATGTTGGCATGGGCAGTCATAAGGGCGATTGGATTTGAAATTTTGTGTCATTTACTTACTACCCAAAACCTCAGCCCAATCGTAAAATATTGAATAATTGCCACTTTTACACTTCACAATTCCTACGATTACTCTTAATATACATTTAATTCTTATCTCATATCACTTAATAATAAAACAGAACGTCCTTTTTGGATTTTTATGCTTGAAAACTGCTTAATATCTATACTATGTACAGCCAACTCATTACTGCAAGATGAACCCTGTTCCCACTCAGACGACACTGTGCTGAAAGGTGAAAGTCAAACGAAACGGCGAAAAATATTGGAGAAAGCTCTGCGTAAGGCGCCAGTAAAACGTACAGAAACGAATTTAATATAGATACATATACTAATTTACATTTAATGAATTGTTTTATGTTTGAAATAGTGGCGTTACACATCCAATAAGATCAAAGGACAATATGTGATATATTGTATAACCGAAGTACCATAGGAATAACTGAAATAATCGCAGAAAATGCTAAATGTAAAAAGAGACCTTTGATTTGCGATCATTCATTTTCATTCATTTTCTATGGTTCGAGTTGTATGTATGATTTAAATTTAACTCATTCTGAGTAAAGTATACAATTTTTAAAGTACCGTATTTAAAGTCATTTGTTCGGAATTAATTTTGTTATACACCTTTTAATAAGCTAGGATTCACCAATAAACCAATACAATGGATTGTTAAACATACTCTTCGGTCTTTCCATTTCGGTGTACCTGACCGGTATAGGACCCGCATTGATGGGAGGCTTTTTCACTGATATGGGCTAGCCATCGGGCGCGCTCCACCGTTTTGTTGTTACCAGGGGCTCTTGCCGGGTAGAGTGGCCTTGCACTCGCGTGCCCATTTATGGTATAGGGTTATGTGATCCTATCACATAATTCTATAACATAAATTAGTCACGTCTATATTTCTCTTTTGATGCGAAAGTTCATGCAAATTATGTTTGTATGTAGTGGGTCCTTGTGCTAGGGGGAAATAACCCGCCCCATGACACCACAATGCTAGCCTGCCAGTGCATTCACGCGTCCTCAGACAAGGCCAATCTCGGCGGATCTTAACATCCTCTTCCCCCAAGGCAGCAGACCATCGCTGCAGTCTTTTACGGACATTTATATACCTACATATCACTACAGTTTCTTGACACAATGTGAATCTGAGTTCTCCAAATGAAAAGCTACATCCTTTTAGCAGGAAGCCCTTCAATAGCTGATAGATGGCAAAAAGTAGCATATAATGTATATTTTATTCATATGAAACGCCATGGTTATCTTAAAAAATTAAATAAGATGCCCAAAAACACACTCATTCTGTTTTTCAATGTAGAAAAGTCCTACTGCCTTGCCAGCATGCTTTCATTGACCTCCATTGATTTTCAAAATCAAGTTCAGTAATAATACCCCTGATTAACTATCACAATGGGCTTTTCATTGTGAAAAACATGCAACAGAAAGCAAACTTCAGAAACAAATGATATTCATTCATTAAACTGACAAGAAAACATAAATTGACAAATGAAGAAAGCTTTTACATCCCGTAAAAGACATTATTCAGTCAATACTTCCAGGAGAAATGTCGGCAAGATGCTTGCAGGAGATCTCCATAATGGCGCAAAGGAATAAATAACCGAAATTCGATCAATTTTCATTTCGAGCTAAATGGCAAATGTCTGATTGATTTATTGATTGCTGATGTCTTGTAGCATTTTAACAAGTTGTAACAGTATCCAAGTGATTTAGGTTGTCGTTTGCCAACAATCCTTCCTGAGCTTCGATAACGACACCATTACAAATTACTTTATAATGTCGAAATGCATTCACAAAACAGTAGGATATTGTGATACACCAACTACAGCCTTTATAAATTTCCAATGATAGACGAAGCAGAGTTATAATGGTCCAAACTTTAAATTGCCATCATCAATTTTGTATTTGCATATTCTCCTAAACATAGCATGTAATCATCAAAATTTCGGCAAAAATATATCAAAAGCTCATATGGCTCCCAACGTGGCATTTCATTAACATCAACTAAATCTCCCGTCCTGGCATACATCTTATTGCTGACAGGTGTTTAGCGCCACATGAGAATCGCTTTCAATGTATGTCTTTTATTTTTAAATTATGATATTCATGTGAAGCTGCTCCTCGCAGATTTCTTATTCAAACAAAACAGTCATACAGTTTTGGGTGCATGTACTCTTTACTAGTTTGAATACCACACGGTAACTAAAAGCTATAACAATAAATATATACACCCCATGCAGCTTGTTATGATTGCATGTAATAATAATCTAATAGTCTGCAATAACCATTTTATTAATGCTGATCAAAAAATAAGAATCAATAAAAAAAATTCGAATCGTAAAATTGTATCCCGAAAGCGAAATCTTTCGCGCGAATCTTTTGAAAATATTTACGTAGGATGTTGAACTCATAATTGCGTACGTCGCAAAATGGTTTCGTCTGTCGTTTTGGATGCCAGAGCTTTGAAATATCACACATGTGCTTAGTTTAACTCAAAGCATGAATACTGCAGATAATTGACCATTCCAATTAAAAGTGGCGGCCGATGATGTAGTGGATAATTGAGTGAAAATCTGTTAACAATATTTGAGGCAAAGCGGTCTAATTTTCGGGTGGCAATTTATTTGAGGAATTAATCATTTTAATGGTTAGTTTTCTCCCTGAAATAGATTAATGGTGACTGAGAGTATTTTATGTTCAACTAAATTTGTCTGGTTTTATGTGATTCATTTTTAAGACATTTCCCTATGAGAAAAATTTATGTTTTAACGTATCCTATAAAAAGATTATGATTTAAAGAATTGCCGCCAAACTAGGACCAAGTGCAGATTGAGCAATACATACAATAGAAAATGAATATAAGAAATACCTAATAAATGCAGCTTCTGTTAAAACGTTTATGTTTCGATAAATATTCAAAAAACTCAATTTGGTTACTGTGTTTTGTTTATTTTTGCTTAGTTATTCGAAACAAAGTACGAGACGTGCAGTCTGAATAGTTTTTAGGCAGTAGTAGCCATTTTCTCTAAAACTTAGTTTACAGAGGAGCATATTGTGTACTTTTATGGACTTATCGTGGTTTGCATACAATATCTAAATGATATTGAATCTGATCATTTGTATTTAGTTCATTTGCATATTAAGATCGAAATATATATATAGAAACCGTATAAAGTTTGAAGAAGATTTAGCTCCCGGATAACAGTTCAATGGTCCAAGCTTTCGATTTCAGGCTTTTTTGGCTTACTCGATATGTATGTATTACCAATTGCTATCTGGCTCTTACCAAAAATAGAGTGGGGCTTTCGGTAGGTTGTTCTAGACAGATGCACACTGGCCACATTTCCGTACTAATGTTTCGATATATTTGTCGGTTTGTTTCTAATATACATACCTTTTTGCAAGTTGTTTCATTTTTGTAACTCCTACGTGTGGTTGGTGTAGTTCCTGGAGTTTTTTTTGTGGTAAAGAGGTGAATACCATTTATGCACAGAGTGTGGGATTCCCATGCTCACAAGAAGGCGGCTGGACTGCTCACTAAACACCTCCCCTGACAACCTGAGAACCCAGCCTGGAACCGTTTGACACATTACTTCGGGCCAGGTCTCGTTTTGTTACGCCGTGAGGCGCCTTCAAGTTGAGGGATCCCTTTCCTAGCGGGAGGAGAGAGGGGAAGAGAAAGTGCCAGAAAAGTGATCCCCCAGCGCCAGCGCCCCCGGCTGCTGTAAGTCCCTTTTTCTATTTTAGAACTACCCGAACATAATGTACCACAAATATATATTATCCGGGGTGAGCTCTCCCGTCTCCCTGTAGAGTTCGTTTTGCAGCCTGACCCATTTTGTACACGCAAAAAATGTGTGGCAGGCATTGTCCTCCTCTCCTGGGCAAAACCGACAATCGAGAGACCGTGACTTACCAATCTTGTGCAGGTAAGACTGAAAACACCCATGCCCGCTCAAAAGCTGGGTCAGATAGAAGTCAATCTCACCATGCCTTCGATTCGGCCACGGTCTCACATCCGTGATGAGGCACCCAGTCCCCCTTTCTTTCGTGCAATTGACCCCAGATTGCTGCCAATCGTTGAGAGAGTGCTGTCTCCCCTAGCAGACAACCATCTCCCTCGCATCGCAAGTAAATAGCGCGGCACTCTCTGGAAAGGAGGGCGACAGGTATCACGCCTGCAATAACTCTCACCGCCGAATCAGAGACTGTCGGGTACGAAGATGCAATTCTCAGTGCTCCTCTTCTCTGTACCTGTGCCAAACGTTTTCGGTATACCCCCTTGATGAAAGCGGCGCCCCATACCTCTGCTCCGTACAGTAGCACTGACCCTACAGCACTCATCAAGAGACGTCTTCTTCATGGGCTGGGTCCCCCTACGTTGGCCATAAGTCGACTCAGAGCCGATATTTCCGAAGCGACCTTCTTAGCCGTTGCCCTGATTTGCTCCGAGAAACTCATCTTTGGGTCAATCAGTAGCCCCAGGTACTTCACCGATGGCTTCGATTCGTATATCTCCAATACTGATCATCCTTACACTAGGGATTCTCTTTTTTATCAAGATGACCACTTCGGTTTCGTCCAGTGCTAAACTGAACCCGCGAGCAGTCATCCAGTCCCTCACTCGGCGCATTAGCATACCTAGCCTAAGTCGTGCTTGTTTAACGGTGTGTCCAGCGACCAGAGCCGCAACGTCATCCGCATAGCCGACCAAGCGCGACTCGTCTGGCATCTTAAGTCTCAGTAGCCCATCGTAAGACATGTTCCGCAGGCCCGGACCAAGGATAGGTCCCTGGGCAACACCCGATGTAATTTCCATCCTTCGTTGGCCCTGTGTCGTGTCGTACAGCAGGCTTCGGTCCTTCAGGTAGTTCCTCTAAAGCCGTATTAGATATTCTGGAACTTGAAAAGAGTTTTCCAGCGTATCCAGAATATCCACCCATCAAGCGGAGTTGAAGGCGTTCCTGACGTCGAGTGTCATCAACAGGACGATCCGTCGCTTGGTGCGACTATATGCCTTTGCCTTTTGGACCGCATTCACCCCCTCTGCAAATGCATCAATGGTAGAATGTCC